>JAJPUD010004876.1:154237-179720 GCA_023553655.1 Myrmecobius fasciatus
GTGTGTGTGTGTGTGTGTGTGTGTGTGTGTGTGTGTGTGTGTGTGTGAGAGACAGTGAATAGAGTTGTGGGTCCAGATGTAGGAAAACATCTTCTGAATTCAAATCTAACCTCAGATGCATCTGTATAACCCTGAGCAAATTACTTCATCCAGTTTGCCTGTTTCCTCATCTGCAAAATGAGCTGGGAAAGGAAAGGGCAAAACACTTTAGTATCTTTTCCAAGAAAATCCCAAATAGGATCACAAAGTTGCACATGACTGAAAAACAACTCAACAATAATAAATAAACATATGCATTACACACATCCCCATATCCATGTGTATGACATACACAGACATGTATTATCTGTTCAAACTTCTTTTTGCCCTTCAGATAATTCCCGAAGAGTGAAATTTGTTTTAAAAATTTATTTTTTCAATACTTTGATGGATGAGTAATCTCATCTAAGGGCCTTTCCTCAGCCAGGGCAGTTTGAAACTCATCTTTTTGATCCTGTGTAATTCTTTGTCATGTGAAATTACTAAACAGGTTAGATAATTTTGGTTAGATGCCAAGGCTATTAGTTACATCCCCATTAGCCTTGCTTATGTTGATCAATTCAGTTCCTTCAGATCATTTATTTGCATGTTCCTCATATAACAATATCAGCTGCTAGTTAATTTTCCTTCACACTTTACCTCACTGCTACTTGAATGTCACACTGAGTGTTTTTTTTTTCCTTCTTTCTTAAAATGCTAAATTCAAGGCATTGCTTCATGTGATCTCATAGATATTTGATAATGAATGTACTTTCTTCTCTTCTTCCTCTAAGGAATCTCAGAATGTTCATTTTAATCTAATTATGCTTCATCTTTGTGACTAATGAGCATCTAAAGTATTTAACAGTCACAAAGACATGGTGTCTGCAGATTGTGGATGGGGATAAGCAAGTCAAGGAATATGCTTCCTGGACAATTGCTCCACAGTAGTTCCAATTACCCCAGCTTCTGGTGCCTTCTTGTAGACTGAGTCTGCCTGCATCTGGCTCTGATTTATAAGCACTCCATTTATCACAATAGTTTGTTATTTTTAAAGAACTATTCAATGTCAAAGAAGTCATGTGACTCATTTCATGTTTGCTTTTCCTGGAGGAAGAACCCAGACTATCCATTCTAAACAAAATTATATCTGACAATAATTGAGTAAAGGCTAAGATCATAAAAGTAGATGTTGGAAAAGCCTTCAGACTGGTATGAGGGCTTCTCCAATTTGTAGTAGCAAAGATTCTAAGATATCAAATACATTATACTGTAGAAGAAAGACCACTGAACTTGGAATAGGGATGGAAAGAACCTGAAGAAACTTGTCTTTTGGACAAATGAAAAAAAAATAGAACTGAAAGAAACCTCAGGGACCAACTAGTTCCAATGTTCTCATTCTGAGATGTACTATGAAATGGAGACTTGTTAAGTGATTTATACAGAGATACAAAGGTTGCATTTTCTAAGCTGGGATTCGGTTTCAAATCCAGTATATTTTACTTTGTACTTCAATGTTACCTACATTCCCTGTGTCTCAGGTTCTTTATTTGTCAAATGAAAATTTTTTTTATTACTTATCTCTTAGGGCTTTATGAAAAACATTTTAAAGGCTGAAAGTATTACAAAAATGTGAGTTAACACCATTAAATTATCATGACCAAATAATTCAGGACCAAATGGTTGATATTCTTTGGGGTTCTGCTTAATTGTGCTGGTCCTTGGAAAGTAGGTAATAATCTATTGTCAAGATTGCACATCATTATTGAACATGAAGATATAAAAAATTGAAATAAGATTATTTAGGTTTTACATTATAGAATAATGGAATATTACAATTAGAAGGGAATTTTGAAGCCATCTAATGAAACACCCTACTGAATAATTGAATTCTTTTTTTTTTTTTTTGTCTTCCTAACAGACTGATATTTTTTGGTCATTGATCTTTTGTTTGAAGGCCTCCAGTATAGGAAGTTTTACTCTTAGAAAAAGTCCATTACATTTGAAAAAAACTCCAACCATCAGAAAGGTTTCAGTTTGGAGAAGTTCCTTTAAAATTGTGGATAGGTATAATAATACAGCAAATCAGAGGGCTCCTCAATAGAAAAAGTGGAGACTTAGTAATAGACTAGAAACCAAAATAATTCAAAATCAGATGTCATGTTAAAAAGAGCCCTTTTTATGAAAGGCTTGTAAGTAGCAAGGTATCGTGGAAAGCACACTGTTCTTGGCATAAAGAAATGTTAGTTCTGTCTTATCTGTGTGATTTTGGGAAATTCATTTTGGTTTACTCATCTGTAAAATGGGATGATAATATTTATAGTTTCTTGAAAGGAAAATGCTTTGTAAAATTCAATACACTAGAGAAATATTGTATAGCAAGGAACAAAATATATTTAATTTGCAATTTCAGACTAATACATTCTGAAAGGGAAAAGTCCCCTACAGAGAAGGGGGAAAGCTGTCCAAAAAAAAAAAAAATAGAAAATAGATTGAAGTATTCTAGTTAACATTATTGGTATAAAAATGTAGACTATTTTCCTTAATAGCCACTTGAGAACAATGTAGTCCCTTTATGATTTGAAAACTAATTATGGCACATGAAACAAGCCATATCTACACAAAGCATCGAGATTTGAAGACTCGATATATACGATTGAAGCTACATTTTTAAAATGCTCATAAAAAAATCTCAAGTCCATATTGTAAAATGCAATTAAAAGACACAGTCTATTTTCCTCAGGGGGAAAAAGAGAGAATTAAGGAAAGCCCAAGGGTGACATTGGGAGGGATGCTGATAAAAGCTTAGTGATTCAAAGACATAAATGAACAGAAATTTGTTCAAGTTTCCTGAAAATGTTGGTGTTTTTAAAGATATAGTAAATAACATGATGTAGGCAAGATAGAGTTTAGAATGATAGGATATGGAGCTGAAAGCAAACAAGGTGATTTAGCCAGAAGTACTCATTTTGCAGATGAAGAGACTAAAAGGAGAAAGTTTAAGTGACTTGTCCAGAGTCCACCGCTAGTATGTGAGCCAGGATTTGAATTTAAGTCATTCTAAGCTCAAACATAGATTGCCCTCTGTCTTAGCTTTGAAGTGGGTAGTTAGGGGTTGCAGCACATAGAATACTAAGTCTGGAGGCAAGAATTCAAATCATGTTTCAAACACTAGCTGTGTGACCCTGGACAAGCCACTTAATCCTGTTTGCCTCAATTTTCTCATTTTTAAAATGATCTGGAGAAGAAATGGCAACCATTCCAGCTTCTTTGTCAAATAGGTTCATGAGAAGTAAGACATGTCTGAAATGACTGAACAACAAGCATAGGTAGGATGATAGAAAAAAGGAATCAGAAAGAATTCAAAGATACGTGGCAAGGTAATAAAGGCATGGTTTTCTCATATGCCCATCACTCATAAGAAAATAATAATGGTTCAAATTTTAAGAATGCTTTAAGATTTGTAAAATACTTTCCTCAGAATTCCATGAGAAGGGTATTGCAAGTATTACTATCCCCACTTATGTAATATGTTAAAAATGGATATACCAAAAGGTAAAAAAAAAGGCTTGTCCTAGGACATTTACCTACAACTATCAGAACTGGGAACTGACTCCAAATGCCTCTTTATTTTACATCTAATACACTTACAGTTAAGCCATGTTACCTCTTGTAAGGGTTGGAGGGGAAGCAATGTTATATGTTAAGATGAGTGAAAAGAGATAATACTTAGTAGAATTATATTTTTTCTACATTTTCCTCTTTCTAATTTTAATTTAAAAAATAGAAACTAATATTGTAAGTCCATGATTTATTATATCAAGATAAAATATAAAGTGATTTGACATAACATACATAATTCTTCAACATGAAACAATGGGATTAGGTTAAACAGATGGACAAGTTCAAGTTTGAATGAAGGTGATTATAGGAAACGGTGTTAGTGAAGTAAGATTTTTTTTAAATTTGCAAAATATATGTATGGGTAATTCTTCAACATTAACCCTTACAAATTTTCTGTTACAAATTTTTCCTCCCTACTCCCTACCCCTCCCCTAGATGGCAGGATGTCCACTACATGTTAATTGTGTTAAAATACTTGACAAATCGAATATATGTATACATATTTCCACACTTATCATTGTTGTTCAAGAAAAATCATATCTACAAGAAAGAAAAATCAGATAAAGAAAACATAATGCAAGCAAACATCAATAGAGAGCATGAAAATGTTATGTTGTGGTCCACATTTCATATCCCTCTCTCTGGGTGTATATGGCTTTCTTCAGTGAACAATTGGAAGTGGTTTGAAACATTTCATTGTTGAATAGAGCCATGTCCATCAGAATTGATCGTCATATAGTATTGTTGTTGCCGTGTATAATGATCTCCTGGTTCTGCTCATTTCACTCAGCATTAGTTCATGTAGATCTCTTCAGGCCTCTCTGAAATCATCCTGCTGGTCATTTCTTACAGATCAATAATATTCCATAATATTCATATACCACAATTTATTCAGCCATTCTCCAGGAAGTAAGATTTCTTGCAGTAATACATAAGAACAGGAACCAATCAACAATTCCAACACTAACAACAAAGTTGATTGAAAATACTAGCCAAGGAATAGCCTGAATAGTCATGAATCAATTACCTTGGACACAAAACTTTCAATTACTAGAAGCAAGGCTGATTCTATCATTAAGCAAGGAATATGTAGCAAAGCACAGAATGGTGCAAAGGTGCCCCCCCCCCCAACAGGAAGGGTTTTATACCCTTTAGTGTCTCCATGGAAAATTACTGACCCACTTGGATTTTTTCCACTACAACTAATTCCTAAAGAGTTGAAAAAATTTGTGAGTTTATGTCCTGCAATTTAGGGCTTTATTATTGTTTCAGGATGAAATCCTCCCTTTTTGACCTTGCATAAAGTACAATTAGGGAGAAATAGGGACTCATATCTAGTGGCATCTGCTTTCCCTAACTCTGATGGGAAGGCCAGACACTGAAAGAAGCTAAATCCTGAAAAATAGGCTTTTAAGTATAATTGTTAGGCAAAATCTTATCCATTGAAGGTAAACAGATTAAATAGAGGTTTCCTACTTTTCAAACTGATTTTCAGGCTACTAATATAACTGCTGCCCACCACTAAGACTAACAGTTTTGACAAAGGTTACCTCTTCTACTCTTTTCCTGCTTTTAGAAATTAAGACTCAACTTAGTTCTATCTTAGACACTAGACTAGTAGCATCATTATCCTTCAAAGAAGTAGCAGGAGTTAATGAATTAATTAGAACTGCAACTTGTACAAAGGCAGTAGAGGTCTTAAGAGAGTAGCAGAAGGCACTGAGGTAAATAATCTAATGGCAGGCAAGAAAGTAGTCAGAAGTGAGAGAATAAGTCTAGGAGGAGGAATATCAGTGCTGGTAAGGCAAACAAACCAATCAGAGCAAGTGTGAATAAATTCTCAAAAATAGAACATTAGGGAAAAACTATGGCAGAACTGGAGCAATAATATCACAGAATAAAACTCTTATGTAATTCCATAATTGGAAGAGACTTCAGAGGCTTCTAGCTTTGTCAGGAGTCTATGTACCTGGGACCATGTGACAAAGTTAGGTGTTCCATCATTATCACTCTAAAGCTAAAGAGATTCGGTATTAAAAGTACATGATCTAAGAACATTTAGTCTTTTATTATTTGGGAGTCGGGACTCTAGGTCAATGACAGGAACAATGGAAGTAGCTAAGAAGGGTTGGGAAAATGTCTTCCTAAATGATTAGATCCCTAAAATAGTCATAATGATTAGTAAATCATCAACTAGATGGAAGTCTTTAGTGGAACATCACAAGATTCTGCGCTTGGACTTCTGTTGTTTGACATGATTTAATAAAAGTCATTTGCAAACATAAATAATATAGGTAACACACTGGTTGAAAGAATTGGGATCCAAAAATTTCTTGAAAGGAAGGAATTTTAGGAAAATATAATACAATTAATCTTTGTTAGGGATAATTAAAATTTTACACAGGATAAAAGATAGAATTCACAAATATGTCAGGAGAATCGTGACTAGAAAGCAATCCTTCTAAGAAAAAAATTTAAGAGTTCTGGTAAAATGAAAGTTCAATATGAGATAACAGTGTGAAACAATAGTCAAGGAAGATAATAAAAATTTAAGCTGCACTGAAAAGGACATAATAGAGAGAACTAAAGACACCATAGTCTTTCCCTCCTATTTAACATCATTTAGTTAATATTTTATTTTTGTCTCTTTACTTGTAAAAACAATTTTTAGCATTTTTTTTAAATCCTGGGTTCCAAATTCTTTCCTTTTTCTCCTCCCTCATCCCTCCCTGAGACTATAAACAGTTTGATATAGGTTATAAATGTGCAGTCATGCAAACCATATTTTCATATTACTCATGTTGTAAAAGGAAACACAGACTTTAAAAAAAAAGAAGAAAAAAGTTGAAAAAAGTATGCTAATCTGCATTCAAACTCCAGGTCTTTCTCTAGAGATGGATAGCATTTTTTATCATAAAACTTTCAGAACTGTCTTAGATAATTGTACTGCTGAGAATAGGAAAGTCATTCACAGTTGATCATAGTACAATATTGCTATTTCTATGTACAATGTTATCCAGGTTCTTCTCATTTCACTTTAAATCAGGTCATGTAAATCTGTCCAGGTTTTTCCTGAAAGCATCCTGCTCATCATTTCTTACAATACAATAGTATTCCATCATATTCATATGCCATACATTATTCAGTCATTCCCCAGTTGATGGGCATACCTTTAATGTCTAATTTTTTGATACCACTAAAGGAGCTACTACAATATTTTTGTACATATAGGACTTATTATATTTTTTAAGAAAAATTCTTTGGGACACAGATCTAGTAGTAGTATTATTGGATCAAAACATTTTATAGTCTTTTCAGCTTAATTCTAAATAACTTTCCAGAATGGAGAATCAATTCACAACTTCAGCAAAGCATCGTGTCTCAATTTCCTATCCAATATCTGTCATTTTCCTTTTTTTCCCCTCACATTAGTCAATCTGATAGATTTGCAGTAGTATCTCAGAGTTGTTTTAATTCGCATTTCTCTAATCAATAGTGTTTTAGAATTTTTTATATGATTATGGATAATTTAATCACTTTTCTGAAAAGTACTTGTTCATATCCTTTCTCCATTTATCAACTGAGGAACAGCTCTTATTTTTAAAAATTTGACTCGATTCTCTATATATTTGAGAAATGAGGTATTTACCAGAGAAACTTGCTATAATATTTTTTCACAGTTATGATTGTTGTGTATTTTCCTCCATCCCATTTCCCTTCCTTTCTATCTATTCTCTCTTTTCTTTCACTCCATCCATCCTCAAAATTGTTTGCTTCTTACTACCACCTCCCCTATTCTTCAATTTTATTAGTCTCTCTTTTTCTTTTCCCCTCCCTTCCTACTTTCTATAGGATAATATATATTTTTGTACCCAACTGAACCAAATCCAATGAAAGTAAGTTCTAAGTACTCACCCTCCCAGAATTTCTTCTATTTTTCATTCTTTTTATTTTATCTTATTGCTTTTTTTTGTTATTTCACACAATAATTAGCTTTCACTTCCCCAATTCCATATTTATTTTCCATGTAGTCAATCCTGCTTTTTTAAGTAGTTTTTCTCTTCAGTGAATTTTTTGGTTTCTTTTTCCATTTGACTAATTCTGCTTTTTAAGGAGTTCTTCTCTTCAATGGATTTGTGTGTATGTGTGTATATATTTTCTATTTGACTAATTTTATTTGTTAAGGTATGATTCCTTTATCAAACTATTGACTCTTTTGGGGGGATTTTCTTGTTTTATTCTCATTTTGTTCCCCAATTATTCCTCTATCTCTCTTATCTGATTTTTAAAATCCTTTGCTGAGTTCTTCTAGGAATTATTTTGGGGTTTGAGAACAATTTGCATTTTTCTTTGAGTCTTAGAATATAGTCTCTTGTCTTCTTCTGAGTTTATGTTTTGATCTTCTCTGTCATATAATAACTTCCAATGAACAGGGTTTGTTTGTTTTTTGTGCTTATTTGCAAAGGAGAGGGGGGGTTGCTTGCTTATGTGGTTCTGAGCAAAAAAGGAAATCTCTGGAGCTGTTGTTCACCACCAAACTATAGAGGAAGATAAAGATTAACTCCCAGATTCTGTTAATCAGTGGAGCTGATCTTGTTAGGAAGCTGCTTCCAGATATTTGTAAAGTTTTGAGAGAAATTTGTGGACAACAGAAACTGAATATAGACCTAATACTATTAAGTCTTTAGATTTTCTTTTTTTCATTGTTTTTGCTTTTTATTTGGGCATACAAACCATATTTGTGTCCTTTAAGGGATTTGATAGTACTCCTTCTTTGCCTATCTATTCTTTTCTTTTTTTTTTTAAATATACATTGGTTTATGAATCATGTTGGGAGAGAAAAATTAGAGTAAAAGAGAAAAACCATGGGAGAGAGAGAAAAATAACAGAAAAAAAGAAGTGAACATAACATGTGTTGATTTACATTGTCTCCTTAGTTCTTTTTCTGGATGCAAATGACATTTTCTATCCAAAATCATTTGGGACTGCTTTGAATCACTAAACTTTTGAGAACAATCAAATCTTTCATACTTGATCGTCACATATTCTTGTTGTTATTGTGTACAATATATTCCTGGTTCTGCTTTTTCTGGTTAGCATCAGTTCATGTAAATCTTTCCAGGCCTTTCTAAAATCAGCTTGTTCATCATTTTTTATAAAAACAATTATATTCCATTCCCTTCATATACCACAACTTGTTCAACCATTCCCCAATTGATGAGTAGCTACTGATTTTCCAATTCTTTACTATCACAAAAAGAGCTGCTACACACATTTTTGCACATATGGGTCCTTTTCCCTTCTTTATGATTTCCTTGGGATATAGACCCAGTAATGATACTGCTGGGTCAAAGGGTATACACAGTTTTATAGCCCTTTGGGCATAGTTCCAAATTGCTCTCCAGAATTGTTGGATCACTTCACAACTCCACTAATAATGCATCAATGTCCCTATTTTCCCACATCCCTTTATATATTTATCATTATCTTTTTCCTGCCATCTTAGCCAAACTGAGAGGTGTGAGGTAGTAGCTAAGTCTTTAGATTGATGTGGATAGTAGGGGTGGGAATCAAACTGTGAAAGAATGTAATTGAAATGAGAACTTTGTGATTGCATTGGAAAATATGCAGATGTGATTTCCCAATCAGTTTAGGGATGTGTCAAATGCAGATCTCTGATAATTTTGTAGATGTCTATAAGGTGAGTGTCCTTAGGGAGATTTGGTTTTATCTGAGAGCCAGAAAGTGAAGCATTAATAAGCAATGTGACCAGGAGGGGACAATTGGCAACACTGAATGAATGTTCTTTCTAGTGTCATCTCAGTGGAGCAATTTCAGTTCCATAGATGGTGTTACTAGAGCCCTGTCATATGTATAGTTCTAAATGACATCATTCACAACCACCAGTATTTTTCTCACATGAAAAAATAATTGGGGGAGGGAAGGAGTGAATAATTCTCACATTTGGACCCAAAGTCATGTCTAGGTCTTTAGATAGCTTTGCATAGGGGATAATGCTCTTGAGTTAAAGACAGGAAGGCCCAAGTTTCAACCCTCACATAATCTTAATGATACTATGCAATCTTAGGCAAATTATTTAACCTCATATGAGGTTATATGAGGTTACATATGAGGTAAACATATGAGGAATCTTATGTTACATGGAGATACTTCATTTTCTTCATAGAATTATTATCCAGATCAAATGCAGTAAAGCATTTTGCAAACCTTAAATCACTGTATAATTTAGCTATGTGAGCTCTTCAACAATAAGCTAATTGAAGCACCCAAGAGACTTAAAAGGAATCATTTCTTTCTCTGATCACAATTCCTTATTCTTATTTCTTTTTCCACCAAAATTTATTCTTATTCACTTTCACCTCCAGCTATAACCTCCACCTGGCCCCCCAACCAATTTAGCAACATTCTTGATCCCTTCATATGTGGATGCAGTTAGCCAAAGGCTGAAAGGGAATTTGTCAGACCCTTTTATATGAATAAATAAATAAATCAGAAAAGATAAAAAGGAGGTATTATGGGCCCAAATCCCCTGGATCTTCTCTCAGGAGGCTTTCTTCCTACTAAGTGAACAACCCATTTTTCATATGAGGAAACTGAGTATCAGAGACATCAATTAACATGCCCAGAATCTATGGTAGTCCATGTTTTTATTCCCAAACAATTGTTTACTCTGTGACAGATCCTCTAAATGAGGGGTGAGGTGGGAGGATGGAAGGTGGGGATGTGTTTTTAAATGATTGGATAATAGCTATTATTATCATTATCATTATCATCATAGCATTTACTAAGGCTATGTTAGATCCATCTGGGGTGATATTCTGTGGAATATCTGGCATAGGCAAACTGAGGGGGAGGGAACGTTTATATTCTTCTCATTCCTTTGTGGTTCATTTCCTAATCTTTTTTTTAAAAAAAGCATTTCCTAGACTTAATCTTTCTAGTAGTACTGTTGTTGCTGTTCTCACATTTAAGTTGGTCTTCCACAGTATTTTCTCTAGTCTTTGTATTTCTATACAATTTTTTTCCCCAAGAAACTACTCACAGCAGTGAGTATTTTGAAGTAGGTCAAATACAAACCTTTGGTTTTCCATCCCTCCTTTCTCTGACTTTCCTTTTTTCTGAAACTTCATTTTACTTTCTCTCCCCTTCCTCCCATAAGATTACCTGTTCCTAAAGGTTGGCTCTGCTCAGATGATGTCCAATGATATCACCTCCCCCCCACAAATGATTCATTCAGGTCACTGCACTTGTGCTTTAGGAAACATTTTTCTCATGACAACACTGTGGGGTAGATAGATCACATAATATCATCCTCATTTTACAGGGTGGAAATTAAAACTCAAAGAAGAGTGGAGTTTTAAATTCAGACAGTTAGAAAAAGTCAGACTGCAGTCAAACCCTCATCTTCTACTTTCCGCTACACTATACTAGATTGTTTGACTATGCCATAACTGAGATAATGTGATAAAAGGCAAGGTCAACTTCTTATGTGGTAGCAGGTGATGTAAATAACCATCAAGGAGGCATCCTTGCTCTGTTCATCATGTCCACAATGTATGGCCTCCAACATTACAAGTTATTTTACAGGCCTTAAAATCAGACTGAAATTCCCTCTCCTAATAATGATACCCTGCTGTCTCATTAACTGCTTAACTGGCTTCTTCCTTAGGTATGGCACACTAAAGGAAATTTGGTACTCATCTTGAATTCATCATGTCTAAAATTGAACTCCTTACCTTTTCCTTTAAGCGCCTGCCCTTCCAAAATTTCATATTACCATCAAGGGCACCATTATCCTCCCAGGCCCCCAGGCTTGCAGCAGGGGTATCCTCCTTGACTCCTGACTTGTTGTCATGGCCACACATCCAATCTGTTGCCAAGGCCTGTTTATTTCAGTTTTGTAACATCTTCTGAATATGCTCCCTTCTCTCCTCAATACTATTACCAAGCCCTCACCATCAAATACTTGGATTTCCCTAGAGTACCTGTCTGACTAAGTTATCCCTTTACACAATAAACTCCAGTGACTTCCCATGACCCACAGGATCATATATAAAATGCAAAGTCCCTTTTGGCATTCAAAGACCTTTCACCTGTACAGTTTGTATTTCTATAGATTTCATGTTGTTATTTGCGCTTTATTTTCCAATGATATCATGTGTGATGGCTTGACTTGCACTATTTAAGTGAAGTAGGATTGCACAGTCATCAGCTCTGTTCTCTCTTCCACAGTTATGTAAGTGCAGTGGCAAGACAAAAGTAGAGGTGACTGGCAATGAATGGCCTAGAATGAAATGCATGATCTTTGTATCTTTGATGACTGACCAAACTTTAAGCACGTCTACTTCAGCTGTCTTTTATGACCACTGCAACAAAATGTTCTCATTTGCCAGTCTGCTAAGGGATGCGGGAGGATTAAGAGGGGCAGAAGATTTCATATGATTCAAATAAACATCCTCCTTACCAATCAACAGCTTTGAGGTCTCTTGATTGCCCTCAACATGTTTTAGCCCATCTGCTGAGACGGTTTTACTGGGATATGGCCTCTTGCATGCTACAGTTTCTTGGAGCCATATGTGAGAGATATTTAAATGTGGAGAGTGTGCTCTCTAGGAAAATCATATACTATGAGCTGAACTGTATTAAAGTTTAAAAAAAAATGAATAAAAAACACAGGGTTTGAAGTCTGGACCCCTGAATTTAAAAGAATTTTGTCTGGCTGTTATACTGTTTGAACTTGCACAAGCAACTAATTCTCTGGGACAGTATCTTCATCTTTAAAATTAAGAGACTGGATTACATAATCTTTAGATATTTCTTTCTGCTGTAAAATTTATGTCTATCATCAATTCTGGGAAGCTTCCAATTTTTTTAATATAAGCAGGATATAACATACACTAATTTGAATTTAATTTTCCTCATAAGATGTTTTTGTATTCAAAAAACTTCATAAGATAGGTGAGGCATCCGAGCTTATGTACACCTTGAAGATTTGAATCAATATGACAAACTTACCTTAAGGCTGTCCCCCAAAACTGAACATAATCACCATAATTAATGAATTGATACCTGTCACCTTTTTGAGGTTGGGAAAAGTTTCTGGAAGATCTGAAAATAAAATGAACTATTCCTACTGTAAAAATGCATTTTTACCAATATCAATATAAAAAAATGCATTTTAAGATATATTTAATGAAAAATATAAGTTCTAAAACATGTGCTATTGGAATCTCTTCTGTGTTATATACCATAACTTTATAAATATTCAGGTAATTGACTGCCATGTAATGGCTTTGTTATTTAACTGTTTAACTATTTTCTCCATTTTACAAAATGAGTATAGTAAAAAGCCCATCATCATATATTTCATATGTGCATATATTTCATATATAGGTGCATATAAAGAAAAATACATATATGAAAATGTTTATATACATATATATACATGTATACAGATAAACAGATGGATGTCAATATATACATATCCCTTACAATAACACTATCAATTTGTTTTTAGAACTATACCCATTTTCCAGATGGGAAAATTGAGGATCAGTGAGATTAAGTGACTTACCCAGGAACACATAACTATTAAGTGTCTGAGATGGGATTTAAAGTCAAATCTTCCTTGCGCTAAGTCTAGTACTCCATCCACTAGTCCATGCTGCCTCTTCCTTAGAAGAATCTTTATTTTTTTTTTAGACTCATACCAATTCCTATTACTAATAATTGGCAAAGGCAAGATTCAAATTCAAGTCCTCTGCATCTAAAGACAGTGATTTTTCTACTATGCAATTTTCTTCTTTTACCTTCATTTATCAGTGTATTAAGACATACTCTAAAGAAGTTTATGGTTCCATTAACAATGTCAACTGGCCCAGATAAGTTAATGATGAACATGAAAATACAGGGAAATGAGCTATGGAGATTTTATCAACTTGTCTTCAACAAAACTAGTCATTTAGAAAAATGTGGAAATGAACAAATGGTGTCTGATTATAACACAGTTGATAGGGCAAATATTTGTTACTCTCTTCCTCATACTCACTTCTCATTCCCAAAATGAAATAGCTATGGATAGTCTTGGAATCAAGTTTTATATTTTGTGGCAAATGCTTTGAATAGATTCAGACACTTCCATTGATTTTCCTCTTCACTACTTCTGCCCATGAACTGTGTTTTTTCCTTCTTTCTACTTTCAAGATCTCACTGTTGACCACTCTGTGAATGTGTCTTTCAGACTTTGACCCTGTTCCTATTAAAGGTCATTAGATCCAAAGTGTGACTTTATTTCAGACCCAAATTGGCAACAATCCACCAGAAAATCAGAGGCTACCTTGGCATCTTGCTACCTCTCCTACCACATCCCCACATTTGAACCTTTCAACACTTAGTCTAAGAACACTTAAAAACCTTATGACTCCCCAGATCAAAATTCCCTGTTCTGACGACTACTTTCTTATACTTGGTATTTCACCTCAAAAAAAAAACAAAAACAAAAACAAAAAAACAAAAAACAAAAAAAAACCCATAAATTTCTTGAGGGCAGAAATCATTTAAAAAATTTGTACACCCAGCATCAAGCAATGTACCTGGTATATATCACTTATTTTACAATTATTATTTATTGTGGAAGACTCCTGACTCCTGGGTTCTTGATGTCCATAATAGGCAAGAAGAAGGAAGAAAACAAATATTTAAGTAACTACTATAAAACACTCCAATGTCTTTACCAAGAAAACCTCAGATGGGGTCACAGAGTCAGATAGTGAATTTATATAGATTAAACTTTAAAGTGTATTTTGGGACCATCTTTTTTTTTCCTTTTTTCCCAGAGAGCTGGTGGTTAAACATTTACCAGCATATCATTCTCCTTGAACTAACTATGGAATAGGATTGTCAAAAGATCAAATATTTGTATATAAAGCCATGTTTAAAATATTCCATAAATGTCAATTATTATTATTATTGCCATTAATTAACTGTGACCTTAAAGGAGCCACTTCCTTCATTTTGAGTCAGTTTCTTCATCTTTTAAATGAGGACACAATGTCTCAAGGTTCCATCTCATTTTCAAGATTTTTTTAGATCATTATTTCCTTAATCCTCTCTTGCTACATGTAGATATCTCCCCTTTCAAGCTTAGCAGTTAGAAATTTAATTTATGTCTTTGTTCTTTCTAAAATGTTCAGCTGTATATTATAATTTCTTCTCAGACTTAGAAAGATTATGGTCTCAAATGCATAAACTAGACTAAAAATCCTGTTGCTTATTAAAGTGTGTTTTGAAATGACTTTCTGTGACTACTGGTAAAATCTGAGTTTCATTTAAAAATAAGATTGATCACTTTTTCAAATACTCCATGGATTAACACTTCCTTATCTTTCTGATCTCATCCATTTTTATAGGCCTTTTTGAGCCTGTGCAATCTGCTGCCCCTAGATTATTTAAAATCCCTAAATATCCTTTCAGATGTGGGAGGAAGAGATTTTTTTTCGTTTTCTTATTGTTGATATTTAGGCTCATGAATTCCCACTGGAAACTCATTTCACAGATGAGGTTTGTAAACTTCTTCCCCCTCTGGTTTGACTTTTCCTTGAGCTCCTCATACTTCTTGAGAGGATAAATATATTTATCTTAGTTTATCTGAAAAGGCATTCTGGGATTGGCTCTTTTAACCTGATGAGGTATATAAAATTGAAAAAGACTTTTTAAAGTCACATTTTACCTAAAATCTATTTCAACAAGGAAAATGAGCTTTTAAAAAAAGGTATATTCATTAAAATTTTAGTCATAGTCCCTGAATATTTACAGTTAAATATCATAAAAGAAAATAATTAAAAAGTTTCTCTTAGAAGAAAGGAGGGAGAAGGTACTCTTTCCTTACTTGTTTTTTGCAGTGTTAGAGGGAATGAATAGGAGGTGCATTAGACTAGGGTTAGATGGGGATGAGTTCAAATCCCATCTCTGTATTTACTATTTCTATAATTTTAAGGAAGTCACTTAGCTTCTCTAGACCCAGAATGAAGGGTTTAGACTTGGTGATTGTGAAGGTACTTGGTCTGGAGTCAGGAAGACCTGAGATTAAATATGACTTCAGACACTGATCAGCAAATCACTTAGTTTCTATTTGCCTCAATTTATGGGGATAACATTTGCCTCACAGGGTTATTCTAAGGATCAAATGAAATAATATTTATGAACTACTTACCATAATGCTTAGCACATAGTAGGGGCTTAATAAATGCTTATTCCTTTCTCTTTCCCTTAAACCTGTAACAATCAATTCCCTGCCTGACTGCCCTTTTTTAATTTGGACAATCTCAGTGGAAAGAGCTGGAGTTAAAGGGCTAGGATTTCAAAACTTCTCATTCTTACTTTCTGTATGATCATAGGCTAATCACTTAACCTGCTCTCAGTCTCCTAATCTGTAAAAATGAGAGGGTTAACCTGCTCTAGACCTATGATCATCTATTTTCAATCATAGTTTTCCCATGTGAGTGGTCCACACAATGCATTACAGAAAAGTGCCCATTAATGGTGATCTCTCACTGAAAGATGACATCCCAAATCAAATCTGGCAAGTAGCCACAGCTCACTGGCAAGTGAAATGAAGTCTGGGCCACAGAGCCAGGAAAATGAGATTTAAGTCTTTAGAACCTAAAGTTGAGAAACTGTGAGATTCTGGGCAAGTCATATCCTCTCTGAATGTCAGTTTCTTTGGCTTTAAAATGGGAATGATATTTGTACAACCAACCTCACAGGGCAGTTGGAGGAAAATGCTTGATTAACCTTTAAAGTACTAAATAAACATGAGTTATTATGGATCTTTAAGTAGGATAAAGATGTCTAGCAAATCAATTTTTCACCAATTTGATTAAATCACTCCTCTGTCTACAATTAACTCCCTATTATAACACAGCTTAAGATAATACACAGATTAAGTGTACCATGTCCTTTCAGCAGCAATAGAAAACACAATTTACAAAGTAAAAATTAGGAGTACCTCCTAACACGGGGGTGACTGATTAATTGTGTTTTGTTTTGTTTTTCTATCAAGGACCACACACCTACATGGGGAAAAGTCTGTAAAAGAGAATATGAAATTCAATTTAAGCTATATACATCTTTTTTTTTCTTCATGGAAGTAAGAAATAACTTTTACAGATAGTTAGTTTGCAGAGACTAAAACCCAAGTTAGTATTCTTTTCACTGTCACATAATATAATTAAAAGGATGATAAAATCAATCCCTTGCTTTTTAACTTAAGACAGTGGAAGTTTAAAAAAAAAATCTCAGGAAACAAAAGGAAAGCTATTTGGTATAATGACAAGTGAGTCAAGAATCCCAGGTTTAAATGCAGATGTCTCACTAATTAACTGTGTGACCATGGAGAAATTGTTTTAACTTCTCTGGTCATCATTTCCTTCGTTTGTCAAATGAGGTAGTTGAACCAGATAATCTCTAAATTATTTTCTATCTCTAAAATGCTATAATAAATACCCCCCAAAATCAATTTCATATCGTGGTCAATTAAAGATGTGAGAGCAAAAAAGGAAGGATAAGAAATAAAAATGAAGAGACTAGATGAAAGAGGACTGGGAGAAATGGAATGGGAAAGAATTACATGCAAAGTAGAATGGAGCAGAAGAAGCAAAAGAGGGAAGAAGAAACAAAGAGAAAGGGAATGAGAAACAGTGACATAGCCAGATAAAATTCTTTTCTTCTTAATTTAAAAATATATATAAATGTGCAATACTCTTCAAAGAAATAAAAAATATCTTCAATATTCCAAAAATACTGTGTTTTAAAAATCATCTTTCTTTTTAAGCATTATACATGTGTCATTGATTTCTCATGAAATTTATCGATTATGTTATTTACAACATTTTTCCATTATTCCAATAAAAATTCCAGATATTCTCCCTTATAATAAACCAGATCAGATCTTTCATAATTGAAAGATGATCATTTGCTAAAAGATGACCCAGCAAATACTGCCAGCAAGTTGGTGAACAGTAATATGTTTACTACAACAAAATACAGATAATACATAAAGTACCATGGAAAGATATATTTTATCTAGCTAGACTCAGTTCAGAGCTTCAGTTTTTGGAACTCCTTTAATATCATACTTTATTGATTTGATGTACAGGAAATTAATTAAGAATCTAATGCCTGGTAAAATATATATTTTTCCCCAGATTTTTCTTAAATAGGGGGGAAAAAGTGCCAATGTAGCTATTCACCCAAAGTTTGTCATAACATGCAATATTTCAGAACTGATGATTCTCTCATCATCTTGTGTTCTCTCTCTGCTTTTTACTGTCCAACTACACAAGAAATGTTAGAACTTTCATAAATGCTATGCTTTTTGACTAAAATGGGACAGGAAGTACTTCAGTTCTTTTAATCAATGACATTTATTTATATGCTTTAAGTAATCAAAATATACTGACAACAGAATCCCCAAAGTACTCCTTTTTAAAGCCAAGGTGCTTTCTCTGGGTTTCATCTGTTTGTCTTCAAAGACCTAAATAACAAAAACAACAAAAACATATCCAGTTTCTGAGACATTAAATATTATTCATTCCTTTATTTCTCCAAAACACAAAGACTGGGGAGGACTGTGCTAGTAATATATTAATGATGGTCACATAGTACCAAAGGGCAAACTTGAATTTGCACTCCAAAACTTCCAGGACAGATGAGGGTAGATCATATAGTCCAAGAAGGATATATATATATATATATATATATATATGTATATGTATGTATATATATATACACATACATATATATATGTATACTTGTGTGCTTCCCATATGGAATACATCATCTTCCTGATGAAGATACACATTCCCTAAAATAACATTTCTTTTTTTGGGGGGGGATGTACTTTTTTTTTATTAATACTTTTTATTTGCAAAACATATGTATGGGTAATTCCTAAACATTAACCCTTACAAAGTTTCTGTTACAAATTTCCCCCCCCCTACTCCCCACCCCTCCCCTAGATGGCAGGATATCCACTACATGATAATTATGTTAGAATACTTAAGAAATCGAATATATGTATAGTTATTGCATCATTTTTTGTGCAGGAGAAATCGTATCTACAAGAAAGAATAATCCGATAAAGGAAATACAATGCAAGTAAACCTCAATAGAGAACATGAAAATGTTATGTTGTGGTCCACATTTCACATCCCTCTCTCTGGGTGTATATGGCTCTCTTCACCGAACAATTGGAACTGATTTGAAACATTTCATTGTTGATGAGAGTCATGTCCATTAGAACTGATCCTCATATAGTACTGTTGTTGCTGTGTACAACGATCTCCTGGTTCTGCTCATCTCACTCAGCATCAGTTCATGCAAGTCTCTCCAGGCCTCTCTGAAATCGTCCTGCTGGTCGTTTCTTACAGAGCAATAATATTCCATAGTATTCACATACCATAATTTATTCAGCCACTCTCCAATTGATGGGCATCCCTTCAGTTTCCAGTTTCTAGCCACTACAAAAAGGGCTGCCACAAATATTCTGGCACATGTGGGGCCCTTTCCCTCCTCTAAGATCTCTTTGGGATATAGGCCAAGTAGAAACACTGCTGGGTCAAATGGTATGCATAGTTTGATAACTTTTTGAGCAGAGCTCCAAATTTCTCTCCAGAATGGTTTGATCTGTTCACATTCCACCAACAATGCATCAGTGTCCCAGTCTTCCCACATCCCCTCCAACATTCATCTTTATCTTTTCTTGTCATTTTAGCCAATCTGACAGGTGTGTAGTGGTACCTAACATTTCTTTTTTTGCTGAGGCAATTGGGATTAAGTGACTTGCCCAGACATAATTCTAAGGCCAAATTTGAACTCAGGTCCTTCTGACTCTAGAGCTTATGCTCTATCCACTGTACCACCTAGCTTCCCTAAAATAACATTTCTTTTTTTTTTTATTTTAAGCTTTTTATTTGTATAACATATGTATGGGTAGTTCCCCAACCTTGATCTTTACAAAGCTTTCCAATACAAATTTTACCCCCAGTCCCCTCCCCTCCCCTAGATGGCAGGAAGTCCACTACATGTTAATAATGTTGAAATACTTGACAAGTTATGCAAGAAAAATCCTATCTACAAGAAAAAAAAAGAATCAGAGAAAGGCAACACAATGCAAGCAAATGTCAATAGAGATCATGAAAATGTTACGTTGTGGTCCATATTTCATGTCCCTCTTTCTGGGTGTATATGGTTTTCTTCAGTGAACAACTGGAACTGGTTTGAGACAATTCTTTATCGCAGAGAGCCATGTCCATCAGAATTGATCATCATGTAATACTGTTGTTGCTGTGCATGATGAAGTCCTGGTTCTGCTCTGAACTCAGCATCAGTTCATGCAAGTCTCTCCAGGCCTCTCTGAAATCGTCCTGCTGGTCGTTTCTTACAGAGCAATAATATTCAATAACATTCATATACCATAATTTATTCAGCCACTCTCCAATTGATGGGCATCCCTTCAGTTTCCAGTTTCTAGACACTACAAAAAGGGCTGCCACAAACATTCTTGCACATGTGGGTCCCTTTCCCTCCTCTAAGATCTCTTTGCGATATAGGCCCAGTAGAAACACTGCTGGGTCAAAGGGTATGCACAGTTTGACAACTTTTTGAGCATAGCTCCAAATTGCTCTCCAGAATGGTTGCATCCGTTCACAGTTCCACCAACAATGTATTAGTGTCCCAGCCCTCCCACATCCCCTCCAACATTCATCGTTATCTTTTCCTGTCATTTTAGCCAATCTGACAGGTGTGTAGTGGTATCTCAGAGTTGTCTTAATTTGCATAAAATAACATTTCTTAGATATTTGGTAAAAAAAACAATTAATAGGGACTAGTGGACCAATTACATATGATTGTGCTTTAGTCGTAAGAGTTCACAACTTCTGATTTAATTATCTAAGAAAGTGGCAATGATAAAGGACCTCATTATAGAAGCAGGGATAGAAAAATTAAATTGTATTCAATACTTACTTGTATTTGTTTTAAACAAGTATATTTTCCAAATATTTTATGATTTTGCCATAAGCCTGATTCCTCAAATTATACCAAACTCTCTTTTAGGAAAATAGTGGAAGAATTGCTCACTGCTTCCTCTGGCCTCACACATTTATGGCAGATATGTGTACAGCTCAAACACCCATAATAGAACTAATGTGAGGTTCAAAAAAGAGAGGTGGTAGATTGGTCAGAAACTCATTTGCTTTGGGTTTTCCTTGGACATAGAAGATAAAAGTTCCTCTTTGGTAGGTATCTATATGGTTTGAACAAGTAAGAAGAAAAATATAATCTTTTCTCAGAATTGAGTAAAAATCAAGTAAAAATCTTGATTAGTCTTAACTCAGGAAAGAAGCTTGGTATTTTGGTTATTGTTGCAGTCAGAAGAAATCTGGATGTCAGTTTATTACAGATTTTGAGGAAGAAGCAACATCTTGAAGGACCAACAGCTAATTTCAAACTATTTTCTCTACAACAGTCTCCCATGTTAGCTAAGTGTATAAAAAAGTGTTGTAGTATCTTTCTTTATATAACTTTCTACATTCTGTCTCTGTCAGTCATTGCTTCTCTCTGTCTCTTTGTGTCTCTGTGTCTCTCTGTTCCTGTGTGTATGTTTCTCTGTCTCTGTCTCTATTTCTGTCTCTCTATATACACATACATAAATATATGTATACATAAACATTTCAGCAATAACAAAAATGCTCACTGCATTTGAATACCTGAATAGTAATTTTGAAATATGATTGTTAATATAGATGGGGAAATTTCAATAGTTTATAAATACAGTTGAGGAGGACAGCTGCAAAAGTTTCCAAAAAAAAAAACCTTTCCCAACTAGTTTTTCATGTGGATTGTCCTATAGATACAATATAACAGAAAGATTATCACAGATTACAAAAAATAGAAATGTATATAATTGTTAATACCTATGCACAATTTATGCTGAAATGATGCATAGAACAAATCAATGGTTTCCATAGGAAATATCTATATTATAAATTACTCAAGTAAATTTGATAAAAGTTCAGGTCCATTTTAAAGAATAAAAATATAGTTTAGAAAACAGCATATATGGTTTCTTTGAACAAGACCATACAAAAAAAGCAAATGAAGTGGCACCAACACACACAATCACACAAAAAGAATATAACCATTATGGAGCTAAGGTGCAAAACTATTGTCTTTTAACTTATTGTAATCCATGTCATATGAGGTTTTTATTTCCCCAAGCATCACATCATGCACATATCTACAACAAATCAAAGAGGACTGAACATCTGAATTTTCTGGTTGAAGTTTAGCACAAGGTCCTTCATCAGGTATGATTATAGATTTTGGTCAACAACTGCAGTGTAATATAAATGACCACTGAACTGTAGGTAGCAAATTAAATTCCAAAGCCCAATGATATTCATTCTTCATGTGACTCTGAATGTTTGATACAGCAACTAAAACATGAATTTAAATGAAAATGTTCTTCACCCATAATTGTTATTAGCTTCTGTTTTTTTCATATATATATATATGTGTATATATATATATATACATATATATATATATATGTATATATATATATATATATCTATATCTGCTTGCGTTCTGCTGAGATTTGCTCTGCTCCTCTCCAGTTAGGAGAGCTTTTATTTCTGAAGGGATTTTTCCTTGATTCTTTGTCATACACCAATGCTTGTATATTTCTAATTATTCTCTAAGACCACAGATATTTCTCTTATTACTAAACACTAAAGTTCTTCCAGATATTGATATCTCAGCTCCTTTCTGGCTCTACATTTTCTTGGATGCTGCCAGCTTTACTCAAGCGTTGCCTTCAAGTCAGTTTTGGATGACTTTCAACCACATTTACCTGGTTTCTTTCATTTGCTTTCAACTACCTAGCTTTCATCCATGGCTGCAGGCTCACAGGTCAGGTCTCACAGCCTCACTCAGCTAGCTAATTCTGTCCTTTCCCCTTCCCTCCTTGGGGAGTTGTAGGGATTTGTTTTTTCAGTGCTCTTAGGTTTAGCCTCTAACCCTTTCAGATCCTTCAGAGGTCCTGGAGAGAGGGGGTGCATTGTAGAACTGGTCTGGGAACAGCTCCCCAAACCCTCCTTAGCTGCTGCAGCCTCTTCCCCCTCCATGACACTTGCCCCTTGACCAATTTAGTAGATTTTTCAGTGAATTATGATGCCATGATCTGGGGATTCCAAACTTGTCTTCAGTTGTTATTATTGTCTTCTGAAATATTTAGAAAAAGATAGTGTGTATTAGATAATCAGAAAAACCTGGGTTCAAGTCTCATCTGTGACAAAATACTGGCTAAATGATCCTGGGCAAATTGCTTACTATTGCAGGGCTTCTAGGCAACTAAGTCTATAAGCTGCAAAGCAAGTAATGATCTGCATTGGTATAGGGAACCAATGAAATCACAGGTCTAGTGTAAATTATTGAAACATTCAATTGCTGATGCATCACTATTCATGGCTCATGGCTAGTACTTATCCTTTATCCTTTAGGGGCTGGACTGTGAGTGGGAAAATTAAAGCAGTCAGCTACAAGAGCCATTATTTTCTGAGCTATCGCATCAGTGAACAGAGAAATATCATAGAAAAGGCAAGATTAAATCAATTGGAGGGCTGCTACCTAGTGAATGGGTTTAATTTGCATTCATTTTGTATATATTTTATTTATACCTATATATATGTACATGTACATATATATGTAAATGTATCATACATATATGTGTATATATGTATAGCTATACATGTATTCAAAATGCATGTGTATTAAGACTATAGATATATATGTATATAGCTCTATCTACTCTTCCTATAGAAGGTAATCTTTTTGAGTTTTTTTGCTTTTGTATTCCCAATGCTAAGCAGGGTGCCTGGCATGTCAAAAGTATTTAATAAATGCTTTGTTGATTGATTGATTGATTAGACATTACTCATTCTTCCTCTAAGATTAAGGTAAAGAAATATCCACAGTATTTATTATAGCAGAACTAGAAGTGTTTTTTTGTTTGTTTGTTTTGTTTTGTTTTGTTTTCTTGTTTTACTGAGAGCAATCAGTTTATATAAAAATGAATAGAGTGCTGGGTTCAAATATGGTTTCAAGTACTTACTCCTTGCGTGACCCTGAGCAAGTTACTTAATTCTCTTTGCCTCAGTTTCCTTATTTCTAAAATGATCTAGAGAAGGAAATGGCATTCCACTTCAGGATCTCTGCCAAGAAAACCCCAAATGAGGTCTCAAAGAGACACAACTGAACAAAAATATCAGTTTATATCTTATCTAGGACATGTTTACATACTTATTATACATATGTACTATGCATAGTTCTGTAAAAAAAGAATCATTATATAATTCTGTATAATAGAACTGTTATATAGTTCTATATTATATATTTATATCTATGTCTAATAAAAATTGTGGATTATAGGAAAATTGGGGTTCTTTCCTGACCTTAAGCAAATTACTGACTTTCTGTACCTCAGTTTCCTCATCTGTAAAATGAAAAGTTTAAATCAAATGACTTCTAAGGTCCTTTGCAATTCTAAATCCTATAATCCTAAAATTTCTCTAGTGCAATTATTCTTAATGATGATCATTCTGGTATGAGAAAGGGATTATCTAAAATTTCACAGCTGATTTACCATGGATCCTAACATAAACAAACTCTCATATGTCTAGTCATTACTTTCATAATGGCCTTTGTACAGGAAAGTCCCATTCCATGTACACATTCAAAAAACAAAAAACCACAACTTAAAAAAAAACATTTACCTTTTTTGTATTTCTATACAATTCTGAAAAATGATTATTAAACACATAAAGAAGGAGGAAAATAATCAGTACTAGGAGAATTTACATTAGAGTTTTTGCTTTTTTTTTAAAACTTTGTAAAGGGAGATGCACAGAACTATTCTTTCATTCATCAATACAAGGATGTCTTCACCACTCATCTGAAACCTTCAATCTTAGAGAGTTTTCCTAGTGGCATTGAGATATTGTATAGGTTCACACAGCCAATATATGTCCAGGGGCACAAGGCCATCCCCCAAACTAGTATGTCACATTATTTCTCACACCTGTCAATAACAATAATGATGATTACAATAATAATAGCACTAATGTAACAGCTCATGACTCATAAAGTACTTTATATATGTTATCCCATTTGTTCTTCACAACAATCCTGTGGAATAGATGCTATTATTATCCCATTTTATAGTGGAAGAATTTGGGGCTTAAATGATATGGAGAGTCACACAGTTAGAAAATACTGACTCAGGAATAGAATTCAGGTGTTTCTGATTCTAAACCTAGCATTCTGTTCATTTAAAAAAAATGTCATGTATATATGCATATGTATGAAATTAACAAATTATGACTGTATGTAGCCATAAGTCATTATGCTCAATAGTCATTCATCATAATAAGGTTATAATGTTCTACAAACTTGAATAACAATTAGTATTTTGGAGGCAGCTTAGCATACTAGATAGAGAACAACTAGTTTTGGAGTTATGTAAACAACATTTAAGGGAAATCAACTTAGATTAACTGCAAATACCAACTTGGTTCTAAGAAATAGATGTTGAAGAACAGTTTTCTTCTCTTTATAGAGAAGCGAGGCACTACAGGAACAAAATGTTAGATACATTGTCAGACACTGTTTTCTATCAGGCACACTTAATTATTTTCCTTTGCTACAAGGGAGAATTCAATAAGAAAGGAGTATATTTGGAAATAACTAAGCTAAAAAAAAA
>JAJPUD010004877.1:1169-14820 GCA_023553655.1 Myrmecobius fasciatus
TCCTAAGCACTGAGGATACAAAAAAGAGGCAAAAGACTTAAACTCCATGGTTTGTTTTTTAAAAGTCAATCAATCAATAAACACTTATTAAGCACCTACCATGTACCAGGCATTGTCCTAAGCACTGAGGATACCAAAAAAAAGGCAAAGAACACTCTGCTCTCAAGCAGCTTAAAATATAACAGAGACAACATGCAAACAAAGGTTTACAGAGCAAGCTATATGCAGGATAAATAAGAAATCACGAAGGGAGAGAAGGCGCTGGAATTCAGAGGGGAGGGAAAAGTTTCCAACAAAAGATGGGGTTTTAGTTGGGACTTAAAAGGAAGCCGGGGAGGTCAGTGGTCAGAATGGGGGAGGGAGAAACATGTGGTTAGCAGGAGATCGATCACCTTGGGTGTGAAAGCCAGTGACACTGAACTGAAGAGTATCCCGCGAGAAGCGGGGTGATAGAAGGTGGAAGGAGGGGCTTTGGATGCCAGGGCGTTCTCTATTGGGTCCTGGAAGCAACTGTGGAGTCTTAGTGGGGGAGAGAAGGGTGCCGTGCTGGGAGCTGTGCCTCTGGAAAATCCTGTTAGCAGCTGAATGGAGAACGGAGTGGAGCAGGGAGAGCTGGAGGCAGGCAGGCCCCCCATCAGTGACTGCCCAGGCTCTGCCCAGGGACGTGGCAGCCAGAAGAGAGAAGGGGGTGAATTCGAGAGATGGTGAGAAAGGCAATTCATCCACCCGTGCAGCCTCCTGAAGGAAGCCTTTCCTGATCTCCCTGCTGCGGCTCTCTAGGCCAGAATTTGTGATGAGAAACTGAAACGCTCATTTCTATTGTCTCCCGGATAGAGCGGGAGTACCAGGAAAGCCAGGCTGCATGCGGGCCTGAGTGCCGTTCCTTGGACGCATCTGCTGCTAAATAAAAGCTCGCTGACTTATTTGTGCCTGGGATCCTAGATAATGTATGTGAATGTAAATACACACAGAGATGCTCTCCTGCGTGAGTCTCTCTCCTCAGACTGGAAGCTCCCTTAGGGAAGACATCAAGTCTTTGCTATTAGATCTGAAGGTACTGGCAAGCAGGGACAGTGGGCGACTGCCGCTAAGCTGGACGCTGCCCGAGGGGATTCCACAAGAGGATCTTTCCTTTCAGACTGGGCCCTTCCCTGACCGGACCGCCATCTCTTTCCCATCCAGCTGGCCGGCCTTTTCCTTTGCTCTAGAACCTTCGCGGCGCCCTCGGGGTTGATGGGGATGAGGAGGGAGGATCTGCAGCCGAGGCGGCCGGATGGGCGAGATGCTTCCTGAGAGCGCCCTGGGCAGTGGGCCCAGAAGAGACGGGCCCTGGTGGCGAGATGGAGTGCCCAGCCCTCCCTGCCAACAAGGCTACCTTAGGGATTCGGCGGGCACGGCGGCTTGAGAGCAGTTCACTGGTGGTGCTGAGGCTGTCTTCGTTAAGGCTGGACGGCGAGGAAGGCAAGCTCAGCTGGGCCAGCAGCAGCATGTCATCGTGGCTGTGTCTCTTGGGTAACCGTGGCAACCGGTGACCCTTCCTCTCCGACCAATTCCCGCCGCGCAAGGACTGGGTGCCGGATTTCAGGGAGAGCTGTGGTGGGGGAGAGGGAACAGGGGGAGGGGGTCACTACAGCCCCCCAGCAGCTCTCTCCTGGGGCCTGACTACAGTGACCGCCGTGCCCAGAACGTCCGGGCCCCTCGTGCACCTCGGCCACTCTCCTCGCCTCCTTTCTCTGCCGAGATCAGGGTCCTGGGACACAAAAGCAGCCCCTCCTTTGGTCTGGAACAAGGCTCAGGCGGGAGCACAGCCACTGAGACTGATGGGGAGGAAGGCAAAGGACCAGAAAAGCTTCGGCTCGCCTTAGGAGTTGGGGACAAAGGGAGGGAACTGGAAACTCCAAACTGGAAAAAGCTAAAGAATAATAGGAGAAGGGAGGGAGAGAAAGCTTTAGGACAAATACAAGACAGTGCAGCACACACATGTACTTGGTAAATGTGTCCTGGTTGTCTGACAGACAGACGGACAGACGGAGAACAAGCAGGAGGCTTCTCCTGTGCTTTGGGACGCCACGAAAGCTTGCAGCTGCTAAGGCGGGCGGGGAGGGAGGTCCCCCCACTGCCCTTCCTTGTCTCCTCCCAAGCCCTGGCCCCTCATCCACTCTGAATGCCAACACAAAAGCTGCGCAGGAGGAAAGCCCTCCTGCTGAACAGCTGTCTACCCCGCTGGGGTTTGCCTGGAACCTCTCCCTAGGCCTCAAGGGGACGTGGCGCAGTTCTGTGCCCACCTCGGATTCCCCTCTGCCACATCCGCCAGTTCTGCCCCTGATAATCCCTACAGAGGGAGCTTACACTTGCTGTTTGTCCCTCAGCTTCTCCCCCCCCCCCCAGCCCGGGAAAACGGCCCCCTAAGTTTGTTACAGCCATCAGCTGGGCTGGCTCCTGCTACATACATGGCAGCTTTAGGGCATTCATCGGAGCCACATGACCGAAACCCTGGCCTGAACATTGGCTCGGCCCCCTCACTAAACCAGTCAAGGAATGAAAACTGATCTGGGCAGAAGATCGCGGGCAAGGAGTCTGCAAGGAGATTGATCACATAAATCGTTCCAAACCGGGGAAAACACTGCTTTAGGAGTAGCTGGGAAAGGGTCTCTCCCCTGGCATAGAGCAGCCGCAGCAAACACGTGGCCCAGGACACTGTCTAGTGCGACCTGAGCCAGACCAAAATGTCATCAGGAAGTAGTTAACAAAAGAAAAAAATACGGTAAAACATAAATGACATCACTTTTTTTTTTTTTTTTTTTGCTGAGGCAATTGGGGTTAAGTGACTTGCCTAAGGTCACACAGCTAGGGAATGTTAAGTGTCTGAGGCCAAATTAGAACTCAGGTCCTCCTGACTTCAGGGCTGGTGCTCTATCCACTATAGCGCCATCTAGCTGTCCCCTGACATCACATTTTAAAATTAAGCCAATGGGACCCCCGGGGACCCCACCAGATGAGTTAGTGGTCCCTATTTATTTACTGAGGAGGGGGGCGTGAAAAAGCTGACATAGAGGGTCAAGAGAGCTTGAGGAAACAGGAAAACAGATGCAGGGAAGCTCCCTGGGGCTGAGACCGAATCACCCCGAACTCCCGACTTCCCCTGCAGAGGGAACAGCTCTCTTCACAGGGACTTGAACGCTTCTTCCCTGTGAGCACTCCCCCTACCAACTCAGGCCTCAAACCTTCTGCCGCTCCGGGCCGGAACTGGAGAGCTGCCACACCTGAGACCTCCATCACCCCGTGGCTGGTCAGGTGCCCTTAGCTGGGCCTTCAGAAATCAGGCCGCTTCCAGGCCTCTATTAAATAAAACTCCCCGCCTGGAAGACTAACCAGCAGAGGGACGGCCCTCAAGAAACCCCAGGCCCAAGAAAGTGTGTGTAATCAGCAGGTAGTTAATGTGTGCTGAATGCACACAGTGGGCACATCTGAAATCACCTCCGCTTCTGCCCATTTGCAT
Source organism: Myrmecobius fasciatus (assembly GCA_023553655.1). Classification (NCBI taxonomy): domain Eukaryota; kingdom Metazoa; phylum Chordata; class Mammalia; order Dasyuromorphia; family Myrmecobiidae; genus Myrmecobius; species Myrmecobius fasciatus. Next base: position 4,669 of record JAJPUD010004877.1, read on the forward strand.
TCTCCCCATCATCTTCCTCTTGATTTCCTCCTATTTCCTACCGCGGCCACCCTGATAGACCAAGGAATCACCCCCCCCCCCAAAGCATCACAGGTGTAGCTTTAGCCGTCCCAGAACCCTCTCCTCTCTCTACCTACCTATCTAATACAGACAGACAGATAATATGTTCAATATTTGGCCGCTGTCCGCCCTCCGTGCCCCCCGAATACACACACACACACACACAAATTATATATATATATATATAAATAAAAGCACTGACTGTCATTTGGCCGCTGCCCGCCCTCCGTGCCCCCTGCACACACACACACACCTATACACATTATACATAACAAACACTGACTGTTATTTGCCCCCCCCGCCATGGCTGAGGTCATCTCTGGCCCAGCTGCTGGAGGCAAACTCTCTGACCAAAGGCATGTCCACTCAGCAGGCAGGGGCGGAGAGAGGACTACCCAGGCAGACGATAAACAGGCCGTTCCAGCCGAGTCATGTCAGCCCGGGAGCGTTCACGGAGGCAGGGGAGCTCCAACCCCGCACCGTGGTGCCCCCAGCCAGGCCCTGGCCCCGCCGACAAGCTGCTGGGGGGGGGGGCGTTACCTGGGGGGGCGGGTTGCTGTACTTCCTCTCCTGGGGAGTCCACATCCTGTGCAAAGAGTCCAGGGAGTTCTCGGACAGCTGCTGGGCTTTTCGTCCTGCCCGCCGGCCCTTTAAGTCCACATCCTCATATGGATTCTCTTTGGGCACATCTCCTGCAGAGGAGGATGAGGGTGGGGGGAGGGGACAGGGCAGGAAGAAGGGAAGGCACACACACACACACACAGACAAGAAAAGAAAGATTCCTGTGAACCAAATAGAGGGACTCTCCCCCCCTCAGGCCCCCTCGGCCCCATGAGTCATGCTGCTGTCTGCAGCTGGATGGCTCCAAACAGAGCTTGGCCCTCGTGTCCAGAAGCCGCGCTCCCCTCCCCATCCCCCGACAAGAGCTGGCAGACAAGGCCTCGGGAGCCCTTCCCACGTGAACCCCCTCCGCTTCCCGGACTGGGCCCCGGGCCTCCGCAGCCCCCTGCTGTGGGACCCAAGGGCTGTCGCTCCCCGGAAGCACCCATCCCTCACCGAAGCCCGGGGGCCGGCACCAAACCTAGGCGTGGTGTACAGATGGGTAAACCGAGGCTCAGAAAACTGAAACGGCCGGGCCGGGCCGGGCCGGGCCGGGCCCCAAAGCCAAGGCAAAACTCAAACCCGGAGCGTTCTGGTGTTTCTGCAAACCCCTAAAGAGCCTTCAACCACCAGCTTCTCCGTCTCCCTGCCTCTGCTCTGCCAATCTCTTTAAGATAAAAGGGGCTTTAAACCCTTTTTTAGTCCTCAGTTTGGATTCTGTTAATAAAAAGGAAAAAAAGAGCCCAAATCCACATTTTTCAAACCTTTCAAAGTCCTCCTGATCCTGCTCTCTCCTCTGTTGTTGTGGGGAATGGGGGGAAAGTGGGAGGGAGGGGTGCGTCCAGATCTGCTTTTTCACTTTAACCTGTTTTTAAAGAGCTCCAGTGGTTCTCACTGCTAACTAGTCCAGCGCCCAGCCGGCTTTCCAGGATAATCTAAGTGTCTCGCGATGTAACTCTATTTCCACCCCGAGAGCCAGGTCGCCATGGACAGTGACGGGCCTCAGGAATAAGGCCTTCCCAGGATGGGGAAGACGGAAGGAGTCTCCCAAACAGCACAGACCCCCGAGGGTGGAGCCGTCTCTGCCTCCCCTCTCTGAGCCCCAGCCCCAGAGCGCAGGGCCTGTGGGCATCCTGGCCATGTCACCGAAGCCATCTCTGCCTCCCCTCTCTGAGCCCCAGCCCCAGAGCGCAGGGCCTGTGAGCTTCCTGGCCATGTCACCAAAGCCGTATCTGCCGTTTCTAGATCAACAGCTTCTCGTAATCTCTTTTCAATAACTCTCTGGATCATCCAATTAATTCATTTTAAAGTTATCTACTGCATACTCCCCATACTGGCCTTCTGTTAAGTCACTTTGAGGGGGGAAGGGAAAGGAAGGAAACAAGCATTTATGAAATGCCCACTATGTTCCAGGCACTGAGCTAAGTGCCTTAATTAATGTGAGCCTCACAACAACCCTGTTATTATCCCCAGTTTCCAGTTAAGGAAACTGAGGCAAACAAAGGTTAAGGCTCGTAGCTACTAAGTGTCTGAGGTTGGAGCTGAAGTCAGGTCTTCCTACTTTAGACCTAGCTGCCACTGTCAGAGATAAGTAAGAAAAAGAAAATTATACTGAATTATAAATTCAGTATATAAATATACTGAATTATAAAAGTGGGCATGGGGAGAGCACTGCAGGTGGAAATAGCAGCACTTAGGCATAAGTATGGCTTGCTTGAGGGCAACAGGGGAAAGATAAGCCAGGTGGCTCAGTGGATAGAGCACCAGCCCTGAAGTCAGGATGACCTGAGTTCAAATCTAACCTCAGAGCACTTAATACTTCTTAGCTGTGTGACCCTGGGCAAGTCACTTAACCCCAATTGCCTCAGCAAAAAAAAAAAAGATAGAAAATTCATCAGTGAACTAGAGTCCAGTGATCACTGTGATCAGACTGGCTGATTATGTATTAAGAACAAACAAGATAACAGAGAGACTAATTATTATGATTTTATTTATTTACTTATTTGCTGAGGCAATAAGATGAAAGAATTCCAGAGAAGGGCTTGAATGGCAGAATGATAAATCTTGGACTTGACCCTGCAGCCATACGGGGAGTCATTAAGATTCTTAAACATGGGAATGAGATAAGAAAAACTATATTTTAGGAAGAAAGGTATAGCAGGTCTGTCCAGAGTGCTTTTCTTTCTCTACGTGACTTTATCACATCTTACTGGTTTAATTGATCACCTCTGGCTCTAGTCTCTCTTCTGAGCTTCAGCTCCACAATTCTAATCGCCTACTGGTCACAATAAATTAAATACTCCACAAGCATTTCAAACACAACATGTCCAAAACAATTAATTACCACACTCCCCATCCCCCACCCCTTCCCCCAACTTCTCTACTCCATCCATTCCAGTCCCCCATGTTTGAAATCCCCCAGTCACCATAATCTTCCTTACCCTACAAATCCAATTAGCTGGATATCCAAACTGACTTCCTACAGTTACATCATTTCTTGCATCCATCTCCTTCTCTCTTAAGGCACACGGTTCCCTATTTTCTTTAGAGTCAAAAGCAAACTCTTCTGTCTGGCATTTAAGCCCATTTATAAACTGAATCCAAATACATTTACAGCCATATTATAGATAGAGAGAGAAAGAGAGATAGATATAGATAAAAAGACAGATCATATATCAATATCACTCCCTCGACACAGCCTGCAATCCAGCCAAACTGGTGTTCTTATATATGATAACTGATGCCTTTGAAAGGATTGTCTCCCATGTCTGGAATGCTCTCCCCCTACATTCCCAGAAATCACAAATTTCCTCAAAACTCAGCCCAAATGCTGCATGGAGCCGATATTATTGGTGCCCTCTCTCCAACCATCTTGCACTTATCCACTTCAGCCACGTCCTCTTTGGATATATTCTGTATTTATTTACAGATGTGCTCCTTGTCTTTTCTGTTAGATTGGAAGCTCCTTGAGGTTAGGAATTATTTCATTTGTTTTATCTGTATTACTAGTGCCTAGCACAGGGCCCAACATGCAAGAGGTTTGTTGACTGGTAGATGTTAGAAAAGAATTGGACACAAATTAGGTATCTATCCTTTGGGGAGAACAAACTGAGTCATGAAGGTAACAGTATTGTTAAAAAAAAAAATTCAGATAATCATGGAAAGGCTTACAAAAACTGGTGTAGAATAAAATAAGTAGATCCAGGAAAACAATATACATAATGACTATTTTTTTTCCTGAGGCAATTGGGATTAAGTGACTTGCCCAGGGTCACACAGTAAGAAGTGTTAAGCAGATCAAATCTGCCAGAGGGCAGATTTGAACTCAGGTCCTTCTGACTTCAGGGCTGGTGCTCTATCCACTGTACCACCTAGCTGTCCCTATATAATGACTACTATAAAATAAATGGAAAAGGGGGGAAAAAGTCTGAATATTGTGTAATTGTAGTAACCAAACCTGGCTCTAGAGATGAAACAGAAAGTGTACTTTCCTCCAATCTTCATGGGGGGAACTTTGATATATGCTAGTTGATGTACTGGTTAATCTGCTGAGCTATTTTTTTTTTTTTTCTTTCTAAATCTTCATTACAAAGGGTGGCTTGATGGGTGGAGAGGCAAATAATTCCAAAAGGAAGATGATATGAAAACAAGATAGCAACTATTTTTAAAGAGTAGATAAAGTCTGTGAATCTTCTGACCCAAACCTAAAGTGGAAAGATTCTCATGATACCAGATCACTGGACATTCCTTGGGTTCAAGACACCAATGGTTAACTCCCTAATCCCTGGACAAAGTACCTCAATGCCTCCTGACATGAACCAATAGTGGCCAAGAAGTGGTAAAGGGTCAGTTCCATGAACTTCAACAAACATTTATTAAATGCCTGCAGTGTACAAGGATCAGAGGATTTAAAGAAAGGAGGAGCCTGTTACAGGTCAATTAGTCCTATGATTTTACAGAAAAGGAAACTGAGGTCCAGGAAGTTAAGTGACATGCTCAAGATCATATGTGTAAGAAGGAGAATTTTGTGTCAAATCCAGTTCTTTTGACTTCAACTCAAGACTCTTGCCATATACCTTTTTTCAAAGTGTTTGAGAAAGGGAAGGCGTGATTGGTGGGCCCAAGATTTAACTAATTCTCCATGCTACTAATCAAGGAACCAGAGCTCCAGAGAGGAACTTTAGCAATGGGGTTGGCTGAGGAGATAACATTCTTTTGAAAGAATTCCCAGATAAATAAACCAAGAAATTTCAAGATGGTGGAAAGAGCACTAATAAGGCGGGAGAGCAGGAAAAGATTTCCCCAAGTAGTGACATCTAAACTGAACCTTAAAAAGAGCTGAGGAAGGAGTATACTCCAATTTAAGATTCTCAGGCTCATTGTTTCCAGCTCGGAGGCACTTACTTCCTGACAGCAGCTAGCAGGGGAAACAGCCACCAATTCATTTACTCCACAAACATTTGTGATGTGCCCAAGCACTAGCAAGGAAGCTGGGAGCCATTTAAAGATAAATAAGCCTCAGTCCTTGCCCTAGGAGGAAGATAAGATAAGGGCAGAGATAAACAGAATACAAATTAAAATATAAATGTATACAGGGAGTATCTAGTGCTCTGAGACTAGAAAAGGAAAAGACAAATTCCCATCATATCTAGAGTCTGAGCGCAGAAAAAAAGAAGGAAAAAAGACTAGTTTTTTTTTTTTGTTTTTGTTTTTTTTTTACTTTCTCTCTGTTTAGCAACAGAGTCTTGGGCTCAATAAGTCCATATTGTTATTGCTTCCTGATTTAGTACCCTAACATGGGTACTGCTTAGCAGCTACCTCCTAGCTGGTGGACCAAGTTAGAAAACGGTTATCCCTCAAAAAACAAGGCAGATGCCCTCAGATTTTGTATGATAGGAGAAAACCAGACCTGCTTTTGCTAATAATAATAAAAAAAGACAGTTGATGAGAGCATGGGATGGGAGAAGAAAAGGGAAAATGCCGAGGAGGCAAAGAAAGAAAAGATATTTTTCAAGTCAATGAATCTCATGCACAAGATGAAAATCTACCCCCATGTTCCTGGGGATTTCACAATTTCTAAAGCCAAGGTCCTCCTGAATTGGGGGAATCAACTTCTTGTTGTTATGAAGAAAACCACAATGAATTTAGGAAATGCCTTTTAGAAGGAAAAAAAAAATAGACAGGGGGAATTTTAGTCACAGTTAATTAGACTGCAGTTGGAGCAATAAAAGTCTCTGTAAACTAATGAGTCAAGGAGGGGGTCAAGAAAGGATTTAGGATTGGATTAAGTGATTCCCAAACACCCAAGTACAGTAGAGTCCCCAGTGCCTGAGCAAGGCTGAGTAAACAATTTCCCGTAACAGACTCATGTTATTAAAATGACTTGTAACTGTTCCAAAGCCCTGAGCAAAGCTGACCCCAGCAGCCAGACTTACAAAAGGAACATATAAAACCTACCAGTCCAGTAAATGGTTTCATCACCTTGCCAAATTAGAAGTATTGAAGGAGCAAAATAGATGATTGCACTGCTCCTTTCTCTTTCAGGAAAAAGGGAAGGAAGGAAGGGAGGAAGGAAGGGAAGGAAGAAAGGAAGGAAGGAGGGAAGGAAGGAAAGGATGGAAGGAAGGAAGGAAGGAAAGGATAGAAAAAAAGGAAAGGAAGGGAAGGAAGGAAGAAAGGAAGGAAGGGAGGGAAGGAAGAAAAGAAGGAAAGGAAGGGAAGGAAGGAAAGGAGGAAGGAAGGAAGGAAGGAAGGAAGGAAGGAAGGAAGGAAAGAAGCAAGGAAGGAAGGAAAGAAAGAAGCAAGGAAGGAAGGAAACAAGGAAAGGAGGAAGAAAGGAAGGGAGGGAGGGAGGGAGGAAGGAAGGAAGGAAGGAAGGAAGGAAGGAAGGAAGGAAGGAAGGAAGGAAGGAAGGAAAGGATGGAAGGAAGGAAGGAAGGAAAGGATAGAAAAAAGGAAGGAAGGAAGGAAGGAAGGAAGGAAGGAAGGAAGGAAGGAAAAAAAGGAAGGAAGGAAGGAAAAAAGGAAGGAAGGAAGGAAGGAAGGAAGGAAGGAAGGAAGGAAGGAAGGAAGGAAGGAAGGAAGGAAGGGGAAGGGAAGGAAGGGGAAGGGAAGGAAGGAAAGGAAGGAAGGAAGAGAAGGAGGGAAGGAAGGAAGGAAGGAAGGAAGGAAAGGATGGAAGGAAGGAAGAGAAGGAGGGAGGGAGGGAGAAAGGAAGGGAGGAAGGAAGGAAGAGAGGGAGGGAGGGAGGGAGGGAGAAAGGGAGGGAGGAAGGAAGGCCGGCCGGCTTATTAAGATCTCCCTGCCTGCCAGGTTTTGTGCTCAACACTGATACACTATGTTAACCATACAGTATATAATTGGCCTGGGTGAGTTAGCTATTTACAAGGCTGTGCAGAGAGGAGCCACAGTTTTAAGCAGCAGCAGGGCACAGCTGGTCCAGTCCCAGGAGGAAGTCCCAGCATCTCTGGGATGGAAGGGGCCTCTGAGGCCCTCTAGTCCAATCTCCTCCCCACTGAGCAGGAGCCCCTTCTAGAATTCACTTGAAAATTAGTGAGGGGGAATCCACAACCTTCCAAAGCGTCACATCCCCTTTGTAGATGATGCTGTTAGGAAACTTGTCCCTAAAACAAGAATAAATGTGCCTTTCTGTAACTCCCATCCCCTCCTTCTCCTCCTCTGCCCACTGTGCCCTTTGTAAAAAGAGGCATCAAGAACTGAACGGTGTCCTGCAGTTATGGTCTGGAGTTCACTACGAGGGGAGTACCAAGTGCTATGAGACCATTCGAATAAACTCCCATCACACTGAAAGCCTGGTACTCACCAGGGGGGAGTAGAATAAAAGAACCAAAAGACAGCCTTTCTCTCCCTTTCCCCATTTAACAGCAGCATCATGCATTAACTCCATAGTGCTGTGTTTTCTAAATTGATACCCTGAGATGGCAACTGCTTAGCAACCACCTCCTAGCTGGCTGGGAGGCCTGGTGGGAAACACTCGATTCCCAAACACTCATGGCTAGGTTCTCAATGCTTCTCTTAATGCAGCCTAAGACGGCAGGAACCTTATTATCAACATAAACAAGAATGGCCATTTCCATAGTGTGCTCCCCCAAACATCATCTGAATTACATGACAGAGCCATGAGGCAGGTCCCGCAGATGTTATTACCTCCAAGTTACAGATGAGGAAACAGAAGCTTCATGATCACAAAGCGAGGCAGAGTTAGGGACAGAATTTGAACTTCCCTCTTCCTATGATACTCTTCTTGGCTGCCCTATAATGTTGCTGACATATTAAACTTGCATTCTGCTCAAATCCCCTTTTCTTTTTTTTTTTTTAATTAAAGCTTTTTATTTTCAAAATATTTGCATGGATAATTTTTCAACATTGATCCCTGCAAAACCTTGTGTTCCAAAGAGAGGAACGGAGGGAGGAAAGAAGGAAGGAGGGAAAGAGGGAAGGAGGGAAGGAAGGAAGGAAGGAAAGAAAGGGAAAGGAAGGAAGGAAGAAGGAAGGACAGGAGGGAAGGGAAGGGAAAGAAGGAAAGGAAGGAAGGAAGGAAGGAGGAAAGGAGGAAGGAAAGGAGGGAAGGGAAGGGAAGGAAGGAAAGGAAGGAAGGAAGGAAGGAAGGAGGAAGGAAAGAAGGAAGGAGGGAAGGAGGAAGGAAAGAAGGAAGGAAGAAAGGAAGGAAAAAAGGGAGGGAGGGAGGGGGGAGGGAGGAAAGAAGCAAGGAAACAAGGAAGCAAAGAAGGAAGCAAGGAAGGAAGGAAGGGGAAGGGAAGGAAAGAAGGAAAGGAAAGGAAGGAAGGAAGGAAAGGAAGGGAAGGAGGGAGGTGAGAAGGATACTCTATCTGCAAAGTCTTCTGGTCCACCACATCAAATCCTTTGGGCTAGAAGGCACTTCCCAGAGGTCACTTCTGGCTACAAAATCTTCTGTCTGAGCTACTTCAGAGAGATGTCCTTAGAACTCACTCCCTTTCTAAGCTGACCGGCTTTCCCATGAAGAATATGCCCTGTTCTACCCCACACACATCCCCCAGTCCCACCCAAACATGGCACAAGTCTCCAAGGAGCTCCGTTTCACAGACTGACTCAAGTCTTTATATTTTTTTCCCTCAAGAACCTCGAGATAACAACAATAATAATAGCTAATGTTTATAGTGTTTTAAGTTTGCAAAGTGCTTCCACATGTTCCACATTATTCAGACCGAAGGTACAAGTCTTTGGGGTCATGGGGGGTATTATTAAGAGTTGAGGTGCGGGGTGACCGGATAGGCCACCAGAAAGTCACAAGGCCTCCCACTAGGGAAGCTGAGCCAAGAAGAGACAGAGAGAGGGAGGTGAAGCTGGGGAAGCTGGGGGAGAGGTCCCAATTCTCCAGCCAGAAGCTGAGACCGGCCTGGAGGAAGGACTAGGCCACAAGGCTCAGGGGGGACTTTCACCTGCATTCTGAACCCTTTAGCTCCAGAGGAAGGCCGGCCAGGGGCCGCCACATGGCCCCCAGCTGCCCCCCGGGCAGGGGCAGCAACAGCCCGGCTTTCCTCCCAGGAGGCCTGGCCCAGAGCCCCTCCACAGCCCAGCTCGGGGAAGCTAGAGGTCTCAACCCTTCCCAGCTTTGCAGAGGAGATAAGAGCCCAGGGCATGGCCAAGAATTTCCACTTTGCACTCTCAGAAGGGACCGCTGCAGGCTAAGCTTATCTCAGGGGCTTTGGGCTAAGGAGACTGCACAGCCCAAGCTGGCCTGGCCGGGCTCCCAGCCCTCTCACCTGGGGGCTCTGCCCGAGCTGGGCTCGCTTCTGTCCACCCCTGCTCACCTGCCAGTTTAACCCAGGAAGGAGACCCTGCTGGCCTGAGGAGACTGGCTGCCTGAGTGATTCTGCCGGCTGGAGGGCCCCTGGCACAGAGGGCATGTTGGGGAGGAGAAGGGCAGAACAGGGTCCCCAGCACAGGCTCCAAGTCATTCGGGTGACACCCCAGAGGCAATCCGGCCCCAAGTGGTCATCTGGGGCTGCAGCCCTCAGCCCCTGAACAAGCACCAAGCTCCAGGCCTGGGCCCTCCACACCCTCCCCTACCCCTCCCAAGGCTGAACAGAGAGAAAGGACAGCCAAGAGGCCTTCTGCCCGAGGGCAAGGGGAAAGGAGTGACCCCGGCTGCTCAGCCTCCCAGGCTCCCTCCCCTCCCAGCCTCATTCCTCTCATTCATTCCTCCCATGATTCCCCTTTCCTCATGCTTCTCCTTCCCTCCCCTCCTCTCTTCTGCTCTCCCCTTCTCTCTTCTTCTCCCCTCCTTTCCTCCTCTCTTCTCTCTCCCCTTCTCTCTTTTCCCCTTCTTTCCTCCTTTCCTCTCTCTCACCTTCTTCTCTTTTCCCTTTCTCCTCTCCTTTTCTCCCCTCCTTTTCTCTTCTCTTCTTTCTCTCCTTTCTCTTCTCCTCTTCCTCTCTCTCCTCTCCTTGCCATGCCCCTCTAGAAGTGTCCCCCTCATGCCCTCTCTTC
>JAJPUD010004877.1:20880-40108 GCA_023553655.1 Myrmecobius fasciatus
AGGAAGGAAGGAAGGAAAGAAGGAAGGAAGGAAGAGAAGGAGGGAGGGAAGGAGGGAGAGAGGCTAGTGAAAACTCAAAGCAGAAATGCTTTTCTGGAATCAAGCTGGAACCAAGGAACAGCAAGGGATTTAGAAGCTTGAACAGGATGAGGAAACCCCAGACCTTGTCCATCGCCATGACTGTGAGCTGTATGAATTATGTCCAGGAGTACCAGAGCTGCCTCTCAAGTGCCCCCTGTTCTTTCCCTGCTTATGGAGGGCCTTAACTTCAGGGTAGAATTAGGAATCTGGAGGAATACTCAGGTCCCTGGAGGGGTTCAATGCTTGATGCTGTAGCAAGCAATATTGCTTCCCCTTTGGGTTAGGGGAAGTAACCAAGGTAATAGTGTAAATTGGAATAAATGGGTTATCTCTGGGGAAGGGCTAAGAAAGTTGTTTTGACTATTTATGCAGGAACAAATGAGGGCCCCTTTCATTTTTTTTTTTTTTTTTTTTTAATAAGGCCTCATTTTCTATGCAATGCATTGTTATCAGCCCTAGTGCTTGTATGGAATCTGAAAGACCTTTACATTTTTGGTAAAGAATAAGACACAAACTAAATTCTGGTGTTTCCAGGTTAGATCCTGCACAGGAGTATGAACCAAAGAATATGACTATCAAGGAGCCTGCAAAAGTGAAACTGGTTTTCATAAAACTAGAAGTTTAAGCTCTGGGCCATACGCTTTGGAATTCTCCTTCACTTAGGTTTTTTTTCTGAGGCAATTGGGGTTAAGTGACTTAACCAGGGTCACACAGCTAGGGCGTGTTAAGTGTCTGAGACCAGATTAGAACTCAGGTCCTCCTGACTTCAGGGTTGGTGCTCTATCCACTGTGCCACCTAGCTGCCCCGTTCTCCTTCACTTAGAAAAAGGGGTAGTATGGCTCCACATTTAGACCAGGAAGACGTAAATTCAAGTCTTACCTTTGACAGGTGCTGGCTGTGTGATCCAGCAAGTCAAGGACTATCTCAGTTGCCCCAGGCAACTCTAAGATCAGCCTGTAGAACAGGTACTTGTCTGCTTAAGGAGAGGGAGTTTCCACACTGGGGATTCCCAAACCAATAAAATTATAGAACAAAAACAAGAGTTCCAGACAACTGATTATCAATATGGGAGTCATTTCTGAATTAGTTGTTTTGGGGCAACGTTAGAGTAAAAGTCAAGATCAACATCCAACTAGAGGGGACAACCCTGTGGACAATTATACCAACTCTAGCCTGACCTCTCAGACTAGGTCTGAAAGGAGGAAATGGGAAATGGAGAAAAGAGCAGACATTAAAATGTCATGTAGAACTCTTAAGTGGCTACCAAAACATGGAGGCTACAAGAAAGTATAAGACCACTTCAGCCAGAAGGTAGACAGGGAGACTGAAAGCAGAACTGCCTCATACAACAGTGAAAAGTAGCAAATGGGGAAAATGAGTTTGCAGAAAGCTTGATATGAGATCCAATCAAATGAGATGATACCCAAAGAATTTAAGGATAAGAGCAGATTAGGAAACTAGAAAGACAAAAAATTCTAAGTTTCCTAGAATTTCTATGACAAATTAGTTTTTTCAGCAATGATGATAGAGCCACAACATTTGGACATTTAATAATTTAGTTCCTAATGTGAGGACATAGAAATGGTATTAATGGAAAGGAGCTGGATGGCCTTCCATTGAGCTGGTCCATCAGAATATCTACCTTAGTCAATACAAGAAGGAGTTTATATTTATCTCCATTAAATTTGTAGTAAATTGACATCATAATGATGGAAATAAAATCTTACACTAGGGTTCCAAAATTCATTTTACAAGTATAATATGTAAGAGGCCATTGTTCCAAAAAAGATCAAGGACTTTTAGTGGGTCACAAGCCCAATATTAATTAACAGAATGATATGACAACCCTCACAGATTCATGCCATCTTGAGCTTCATTTAGAGAGAAGGGTTCCCAGAAATAAGGAGGCAAGAGTCCCATACTGTACTTTGGCGTAGTCAGCCCCCACCTGAAATGATACGTACAGCTGTGGGAACCACATTTTAGGAAGGACAAAAAGCTGAGACAGTATCATGAGGAAAACAACCAAGATGATGAAAGTTCTCAGCTCTATATGTAAAGAACTGGGATTATGAACAAGAGAAGGGTCATCGGGGACACGGCACTTATCTTCAAGGCTGTTATATAGAAGAGGGATTTGATTTCTCCTGTTTGGTTCCAGAGAGTAGAACCAGAAATCAGGTGGAAATTGCCAAGAGGCAAATTTAGGGTGATGTATAAAACGACTTAGGATGGGGATCACTATTCCCAAGTAGAATGCTATGTCTCTGGAGGCGACAACTTTCCCTTCCCTGGAAATCTTCCAACAAAGGCTGGGTGGCGATTTGTCATGTGTGTGTGAGGAGGGTGGGGGAGGTTGGATTCTTTCTGAGGTATCAGCTACTGGGGGTACTTGGACTATTGAAGCCTGAAGTTCTCTTTCCAACTCAGAAATTCTGTAATCTTATAATTCTATGACCTGAGCCCACGACTGGACAAGAGTAAAATGGTGGGCTAGATGGCACTGGGGAAAATGCAAAGCTTTTCCTAATCTGCTCCCCAACAAATAAACCGATGTGTTTTTTGTTTGTTTTTTTCTGAGGCAATTGGGGTCAAGTGATTTGCCCAGGGTCACACAACCAGGAAGCATGTAGTATCTAAGGCCACATTTGAACTCAGGTCCTCCTGACTTCAGGACTGGTGTAAACCAAAATGTTTTGTTTTGTTTTTAAACATCAATATTCTTTCTTCTAGTGCTGATCAATGGTTATGAACCATGGAAGGAAGACAAGAAAGGAACAAGCATTTATTAAGCACCTATCAGGGATTGTGCTAAGCACTTTACTAATATTAACCCAGAAAGTACATATTATTATCCCCATTTTACAGAAGAGGAGCCTGACTCATAAAAGAGTTAAATGACTTGTGTGGGGTCACATAGTTAGTAAGTACCTGGAGATGTATTTGAATGCAAACCTTCCTGACCCTAACTTGGCACTCTATCTACTGCTCTACCTAGCTGCCTCATGAAATATTACAATCTTGAGGATCAGTATGTGGGTGACAGCTCAAAGAGAGACATCCTGCCCTCACCCACTCCAACTTTTACCTGTTGAAATAATAATCTTCTCCCTGAGACCTCACACAGGAAAGGAAAGAGAACAAGCATTTATTTATTAATTTTTAATTTTTTTGCCTGAGGCAATTGGGATTAAGTGACTTGCCCAGGACGTTTTAGTGTCTGAGGTCAAATTTGAACTCAGGTCCTCCTGACATCAGGGCTGCTGCTCTATCCACTGTGCTACCTAGCTGCCCCAGAACAAGCATTTATTAAGCACCTACTACATGCCAGTCACTGTGCTAAGTACTTTACAAACATCATCTTATCCAGTCCTTTACAATTTTATAATGTAGCCATATGACACGGTAAATAAAATACCAGGTCTGGAGTCAAAAAAACCTGAATTTAAATATGGCTTCCGACACCAACTAGCTGTATGACTCTGGTCAAGTTTGCCTCAGTTTCCTCATCTGTAAAATGAGCTGGAGGAGGAAATGGCAAACCATTCCAGTATCTCTGCCAAGAAAACTACAAATGGAGTCCTGAAGAATTGGACAATGGAACAAATAAAAAGCATTTACCACATTTTTTGTGTGTGTTATAGTCCTGCTAGAATGGATGTTCCACGAGGGCAAATATTACATTTTATCCCGCTTTTTTATTTCTTCCTAACACACAAACTGTGCTAAATTTGCTGCACTGAATCTCCAGTTCTTTGCACAGAGCAGACACATAATTAAGAATAATGACCTTTCTGTAGCTCTTTAGCATTTCAAATGAAGCTACTCTGAGACTGTGACATGGGCAAGGTCACACAGCTAGTAAGAAAGCACCGACTCTAAGCCAGCTCCCCCGACTCCCTGAGAAACCTCCTATTCAGCATGCCGAACGATGATGAATTTACTGAGTCATTCAGTAAATTTGAACTCAGGTCCTCCTGACTTCAGGACTGGTGTAAACCGATATGTTTTGTTTTTGCTTTTAAACAGCAATATTCTTTCTTCTAGTGATGCTCAATGGTTATGAACCATAGAAAGAAAAAAAAATGCCTGGTGGGCCCTAGAGAGAGGAGTCACCAGCCCAGTGTCGGGCTCCAGGGAGAAAGGGATCCCAGCTCCAGGACCCCCTGCTGGCTACTCCCAGAAAAACCTAAGGGCCAGACTTTCCACCGAGTGAGACTCCCCAACCTGCTTCCTTTTCAGTCCCAGACTGAGACCAGACTGCCCAGCGAGGGCTAGCTGGTCCCACTCCCAGAACAGATTCAGGCTGTTCCAGGGAGATGGTCTCCTCTATACTTTGTATCTCTCCCAGTGCCGGTGTTTATGAATGAACGAACTATGAAATCCGGCTCAATCACATCCCCCGGGCTCCCATTATCTGATAAAAAATAAAGCAGAGAATAACGTGGGCTGTTTACTGCTGACTCTGTCCCCCGAGTCTCTGGAGGAGAAGAAAGGCTCTCGTCTGCTCGCTGGTACGCTAGTCTTGCTTGGAGGAGAATAATCCCCAGAACTCATCTCAGGGCAGAAGATGGCACAGGCCAGCTGGGAGCCACCCTACTCGCTGCTGCCCACCACTCCCCTTGTCTTAGGCCAGACCACTGTCAGGCTTTCTGGAACTCAGCCCAGCTGCCTCTCAGGCTAACTCTGAAGCCAGGTCCTGGAGCCCACTCACCGGCCCAGGGTCTCCCGAGGAGTTTTAGTGCCTCCAGCTCCGTGGGTGATGCTGGCATTCTTGTTGGCAGTCATGGTCATTTCGGCTCTCCGTGAATCCAAGTCCCTGAAAAGGAGAAAGGGCACATGAGAGGCAGAATTCCCTAGGGGGACCTTGGGGACCTCTACTTTCTGGAAACCTGGAAAACTACCTTTTAATCCAAGCATCAAATCCAAGTATGACAAGAGAAGGTCTTTGGGAACTGGCTCTTGAGCTAAAGAAGGAGGTGAGATTAATTTCTCTCCTGTAGGGCTCATGGGGGCATTCATAGGTTATTTATCACTTATTAGTGACCACCTCCCCCCAGGCCAAAGTCTAATAGGAAAAATGAAAAAGCAGAAATAATTAAAATTTATATAGCACTTCATAATACCAAGTACTGTGCTAAGTGCTTGACAATTATTATATCATTCGGTGCTCAAAACAACCCTAGGAGGTAGGTGCTATTGCTATCCCTATTTTACAGATGGGGAAACTGAGGCAAAGAGGGTTAAGTGACTTGCTCAGGATCACAGTTAGGAAGTGGCTGAGGTTGGACTGACTTTAGACTCAGCACTCTCTCTACTGTGTCTCCTGGCTGAAAAGAAATCAATAACATGAGGGAAATATATTCTGCAAGATAATGGAGAAATATATGTATGTGTCTATATGTGAGAGAGACAGATGGGTTTATCCACACAAATACATATGCAGACAAAATGAAATCTATTATTTATATGGAAACCACAATCCAAAATTACTGAATTAATCCAAAAGTAATTTTTTGAAATAGTGCTAACAGGAAGGGCAGATTAAAACAATGCATAGTTTTTTTCATCATGGGTTTTTGGAATTGTCTTAGATCATTATATTGCTGAAAAAAGGTAAGTCATTCATAGTTGATCATCACTCAAAGTTGTTACTGTGTACAGCATTCTGGTTCTGCTCATTTTACTCAGCATCAGTTCATGGGAGTGTTTCTAGGTTTTTCTGAAATCTGCTGCTCATCATTGTTTGCACAATGTATTCCATTACATCCATATATCACAATTTCAGTCATTCCCCAGTCGATGGGCAGTACCTCAATTTCCAATTCCTTGCCACCACAAAAAGTGTTGCTATAAATATTTTTGTACATGAAGGTCCTTTCCTCCTTTTTCATGATCCCTTCAGGTTACAGACTTAGTAGTATTGTTGGATCAAAGGGGATGCCCAGTTTCATTGCCCTTTTAGTCGAGTAGAACACATTTCTATCCAGTTTCATATGTAACAAACAAATTAATGCAGAAAAAAATTTAAAAAAACTTCCAAGAGGGGGAAAAAAATCTTTGTAGCAAATATGTCTGATTCCAGAGTCCAAGATTCATTAAGTAGGAATTTCCTACCATAACCAAGAGCAATTATTCTCCAATAGGTAAGCAGCCTGAGAATACGAATGAAGAGTTTTTCACAAGAGCAATGACTTTTTGAAATAGTGCTAATAGGAAGCGCAGATTAAAACAATGCTGAGGATTCATCTCAGAGCCTGCAAATCAGCAGAGCATCAGCAATCAATGCTGAAGGGCCATGGGAAGATAGAAACACTGATGCTATGAAATGGTTCAACTATTCTTGGAAATTGTTCATACCCTCTGACCCTCCGATTCAACTGTAGGGCAGAGACCCCAAAAAAGGTCAATTGTAAAGCACTTAGTTAGCACAGTACTTTTTGCAGCGGCAAAGCAAAGGAAACATTCTTTTTGAGGGAGCAGTAATTAGAAAATGAATGAACTTGTGCTATAAAGAAGTAATGGAATGAAGTTATGCACTTTCTTAAAAAGCGAGAAATAAGAGGAATTCAGAGAAAGACGGGACAAATTTTAAAAATCAATAGCGTAGATTAAAATAAGTAAGATCAGGATAATATATGCAACAAATACAATGATGGATGGAAATCAGTGCACTATTTAACAAGGTATCTGGAAGAACTTAATTCAAAGGCAGCCTCAAGACACTTTTAGATTATGTGACTTAAATTTAGCAAGCCACTTAACAACTGACTGCCTCAAGCTTCCTTATCTGTAGCATGGGCACAATAATAGGCCCTATCTCCCAGAGTTGTGAGGATAAGCTATTTCTAAAGAGCTTTGCAAATCTTAAGACTATATACCAGCTATTACTACTTAAAAGATTACCAACAGAAAGCCAGACTGAGTTAAATGAAAACTCAATAACAGTCCCAGAGTATTTCATGGGACTCAGAGGGCAGAGTGTTTCATTATTGTTAGATGATTTAATCACTGTATCAGTAGTTTTTGCTTTTCTCTCCCTTTGGTACAAGGGATTTAATAAAGTAAAGCTTAATTACCAGAGTAAGGGGGAAGAATAAACCCAGAAATCACTGTTGTAATGGAAAAGCAAAAGGTAGCAAATAAAGCTTTTAAAATAAAACATTAAGATATACTCCTTAAAGAGTGTCAAATTTGGGTATAAGAACAGGAACCAAGAAAGGTTCCTTGAATATGTTGCAATTGTGAGGAAGTTGGTATAATGTGTCCTGCTAACCGTTGCCAGTGGGCGAGGAGGAGTGTCCGGGAGGTGCCCCTCATGTACACCATAATCTTAGTCAAATCTGGCAAAGCAAGTGTTCTTAACCATGGGCCCACAAACTTGTTGAGCATTTTTTAAAACTGCATTTCAAAACAATACTTTCATCTGCTCAATTTTTTGATCATACAAAGGACAGCTTGTTCTCTGTTTATTTAAGAGAACTTTAATTTGTTTTAATTGAAAAGCTACACAAAAAGATTCACCAAGTGTTGTTATAACCTGTTTCTGTGGAGGTTGTATGGACCCAGGAACCAAAGAACCACTTCTTGGGGTGATATCCTGAAAAAAGTATTTTATTTTGTGCATTTAAAAAAATTCTAACAAAATTCATCTGGAAGAATAAAAGGTCAAGAATATTAAGGGAATTATTTTTTTTAATTACAGAGGAGGGTAGCCTCATAATACCAGCACTCAAACTATATTATAAAGTGGCAATCATCATAAGTATCTGGTACTGACTAAAAAATAGAAGGGTAAATCAGTATATAGTAGTATATGACCATAGTTATCTAGTGTTTGGTAAATGCAAAGATTCCAACTTCTGAGGCAAAAACTGACAAAAACTATTGGGAAAACTACAAAACTGGATGGCAGAAACAAGGGATAGATCAGTCTTTTATATCATATACCAAGATAAAGTCAAAATGAGCATATAATTTAAACATAAAGGATGATTCCTTAAGCAAATCAGGAGACTACAGACTAGCTTATTTGTCAGATCTAGGGAAAAGGGAAAAATTTTTGACCAAACAAGAAATGGGAAATATTATGAGATGTAAAATGTATAATTTTGAATGTATCACTTCCCATCTATCAGATTGGCTAATATGGCAGAAAAGGAAGATGATCAATTTTTTAAAAGATGGGGGAAAATTGGGATACTAATACACAGTTGGTGCAGTTTTAAGATGATCCAACTGTTCTAGGGAGCAATTTGGAATTATGCCCAAAGGGCTGTAAAACTATGCATACCTTTGATCCAGCAATATCACTACTAGGCCTGTATCCTAAAAAGATCATAAAAATGGGGAAAGGACCTTCGTGTACAAAAATATCTATAACAGTTCTTTTTGTGATGGTAAAGAATTAGAAATTGAGGAGATATGTATCAACTGAGAAATGGCTCAACAAATTGTAGTATACAAATGCAATAAAATATTATTGTGCTCTAAGAAATGATGAAAAGCAGAAAAACCTGAATTTTATATGAACTAATGCTGGGTGAGATAAGCGGAACTAGAAGAACATTATCTAGTCACAACAGCATTATACAATGATCAACTATGGGTGATAGCAATACTATGATCCAATTCCAAAGGACTAATGACAGAAAATGCACATCCAGAGAAAGAACTAATAGAGTCTAAACACAGACTTGAGCATATTATTTTCATTTTTATTGTGTGTGTAAGTGTAGGGGGGATGTTATATCCTTTTGATCTGTTTCTTTTTTATAACATAACTAATATGAAATTATGTTTTTATATATAACCTATAAAAATATAAACCTACATCAAATTGCTTACTGTTTTAGGGGGAAGGAAAGAATGGAGAAAAATTTAGAATTCAATTTTTAAAATGATTGTTAAACAACAAGATTATACAATGATCAATTCTGATGGATGTGACTCTTTCCAACAATGAGATGATTGAGAGTAGTTCCAATAATCCTGTGATGGAAGAGAACCATCTGCTTCTGTGGGACTACAACATAGCATTTTCACTCTTTCTGTTGTTTGTATTTTGTTTTCTTTCTCAGTTTTTCTTCCCTTCTTGATCTAATTTTTCTTGTGCAGCAAGATAATTATATAAATATGTATGCATACTGGATTTAACATATTATTTTAATATATTTAACATGTATTGGATTACCTGCCATGTAGGGGAGGGAATGGGGAGGAGGGGAAAATTTGAAACACAAGATTTTGCAAGGGTCATTGCTGAAAAATTACCCATACATATGCTTTGTAAATAAAAAGTTTTAATAAAAAAGGGAAAAATAAATAAAATGAATGTTAAAAAGTCTTTGCACATAATTTGGAAAAAATGAAATACTATTTTTTAAAAGTTATTAACAGAATGTGATGAAACACATATTGTTTTTTCTCTCCTTTTTCCCACCAAAGAAGTATGGACTCATGATTCTGAAGGCTTTTGTGAAGCTTTATGTGAGAGCTTGGGGGAGGGGGGTATTGGGGGATGGGGAGAGGAAACAACAGTGGCTTTGGTATGGTATTCAGGAGGTCCAAGGAGAGGGACAGAAACCCAGAGAGAAGAGCCCACAGTGGGAACACTGAAAGGAAAACACACACACACAGCAGTCTATTCTTTAAGTGTGAAGAGTGGCAATGACAATGGCAATTGGCAAATGACAAGTCAATGACAGACGGCAGCAACTCATTTCTCCCCTTATTTGCAAATGACACAAAGCTGCATAACTAATATGTTCAAAGACAGAACTTCAGTCTAAAAAGGCAGAATAACAGATTAAATCTGGTAAGATTAACTTCAAGTCCAATTCTTGAGTACACATAATCAACTGCATTGATTATGTATTATCTTTATTTATATATTATACAATTATATACATATATCTACATTTATATATTAATTATCCAGAGGTATAAAATGGGGGAGCTATGGATAGACAGCAATTCAAGCTCTTTTGGTTGGTGAATGAGTGCAAGCTAACCTTATCCAACCAGGCCCAGCCCAAACCTTGCTTCATCTCTCATCCCAACTAGCATCTTGCCACCTGCCTTGCTACCACAGGCCAACAAAGGCATTGCCCATTCTCCACTGGGCTCCCTTCAAGACAGAGGGCAACAACTCCCCTATGGATCATTTCGTCATCCCTTTCTTGGACACTACTCCCATATATATCTGGCACATCTCTCCAGCCCAATGTAAGCTCCTTAAAGGTATGGATTGTCATCCACATTTATTTTTATCCCTAGAATTTCATACAATGTTATCTAGATGGCTGCCGTTCCTAAAATATTTTTCATTTAAAAGAGTGTATACATTCTCCTCTTGGTTTTCTCTTAATTTTAGTCTGTATGAGTTCATATAAATCTCATATTTCTCTCAATTCCTCACACCCATCATTTCTCACGTTCTCCATCATATTCATCTAGTTTTTTAGTCATTCTCTGATGGGCAATCATTTTGTTCCTTGGCTACCATGAAGTGTGTTGCTATGGATATTTTGATAGATATGGGACTTTTTGTTTTTGTCTCCAGCTTTCCTGGAGTATATGCCCAAAAGTGGGATGAATCAATGAGCCAAAGTCAATGAGCACAGTCCATTTGGTCACTTCTGGACCACTTTACCACTCTACTCAAAGTATAAGATGATTGTCTTTTCTTCCAACAATGACCTTTCTGGATAGCATTCTCAAGAAGCTTTCTCTCCATTCCTTGCATCTATTAAAGCTAACTTCCTCTTCAGTCCTTTTCTCTTCTCTGCATGAAAGAACTTTTTGAAACATTTCTTCTTATACTTATGGTGGCTTTCTCTTCTAGTTCATTTGACTTCTTGATTGTTTTCTTGGGGATTTTCTATCTGGAGGACCCTCCAATAACACTGACTTCTGGTGCTGATGATGCTGATAAGGTGAGAACAGAGGTGAGAGGGAAAGAAATGCTGAGAACTGGACAATGCTTTTCTAGGCTCCAGAAAGGATGCAGCTCAGAAGAATCAAGATTTCTTTCCATTTTCCTCTCCCTGAACTCTTTTCATTCCCTCCCACCCATTCCCAGCTGCCTTCTTTTCCAACCTCATCCTGAAAACAAAACTTTTAAGTTAAACTTTCTGGCCTTAGTTTTAAGTTTTTAGCTTTGTCTTACCAGATGGTCTATCTCCATTTCAGCAAAAACAGATTTTTGTAGCAGCCTCAAGTTGTATTAAAATACTTCCCATAAGCCTAAAGTGGGGCAAGAGTTGCACAAGCAGTTCTAATCCAAAGGAGCTTCCCAGGCAACATCAAAGACCCAGCAGAGCTTCACACCAGGCTGAGAAATCTACCCTCTGGTACTTGATATTCAGTCTCATCCTCATGTTTTTTTCTCCATCTTTCTCTTTCTATATTTATTTGTCTCTGTCTCTCTTTTTCTGTCCGTCTCTCTTTCTGTCCATCTGTATGTCCCTTTTTCTCTCTCTACTTTTGTGTCTCTTCTTCACCATCATTCTCCATCACTTCCAATTGCCCAGAGAAAGCCCTGAAGAGCCCCAACCACTTGAAAGCTCCTTCATCCTAGGAACTTACAGCCCTTTCCATGAATATGACCTTGATACTTCCCAGTGAGTTACCATACAATGGCACGGACCTTTCTTGTAAGGAACCTTTCTTCACTTACCTCATAGGTCAGAATGATTCTTCACTCAGTGAGAAATCATAATAGAAATCATAAAACCATAATAACTCAATCTCTATACTCCAGCTACACACTGAGACAATGCCCTTTATATGTAAGAGCTTCCTTTATCATGACAAGAAAGAGATCCACAAGGAAGATGAATGACTTGATCAAAAGAAGAACAGAATTCCCTTATTACTGAGCAGCGGCCATGGTAATAACTCACAACCATATATTGTACATAGTCAAGACCCTATGGGTAAAGTTTAGGAGCAGCCTGGCTCATTCCCTTGGGAGAAGCTAGAAGAAACTTCTCATTCAACCAACACACAACAAATATTATACACCTACTGAATGTGGAATATTGTTCTAGGCAATGGAGAGATTCAAAGTTAAAAAAAAAGACATGGCATTATTCAATACCCTTCCTGTATTGTGATGGCTCCCTGATACGTGCAAATGAGCTTTAGCTTCCTCCTAAATCTATGCTATTTTTGGACTTCATTATTTCTATTCATTATTCATTATTTCTATTTTGCAGTTATCATTTGCCCTTTGTTTTCAAAGAGCATGAGGGAGGTGATGCTATGAAATGCAAGTGAATTGTGTAGGTGAGACCCATGATCAAGTACTTCCTGCTTTGACCCTTCCCTCTTTCTTCTCCTTCCTAGCCAAATCTTATCAATTCTACCCCCTTCTCTCATTTCCATTCCTTATTCTATATCACGACACTGTGTAATAGAGGCCCCCTCACTGACCATCCCCTAGAAAACCACCAAAGTCTCTAAATGGGTCTTCCCAAGACCATTTTTTTGATCCAATCTACCATTTAGGATGCTATCAGAACAATTACCTTTATGCATTAATCTGATCATGTTACTCCTCTGTTCAAAACCCTTTCACAGCTCCCTAAGGCTTATTGAATACAATTCAGCGTCCTTTGCCAGCCCTCAAGGCCCTTTCCTGATGACAGAATAATCATCACAACAACTTGACCATCACTTGAACCTCCAGCTATGTAGATCCACAGAATTTAAGAGGTAGCTAGAATAAACATGAGGACACATCAAATCAAACCCATACTTCAATAAGAATCTTTTTCTACAAGATCTCCCCAAAGATCTTTCTACAAAGATCTCCTACAGAGATCCTTACAAGATCTTCACTCATCTCAAAGACTTCCAGTGAAATGGTACTTTCTCAATGACCTAGGGAGCCCATTCTATTTGGAGATAGCTTTTCCCTTATATCAAGCCTAAATCAGCTTTTCTGAAACTCTCAATTATTGTTCTATTTCTGCTTTCTGGGGCCACATTGAATATCTTCTTGCCATATCTAGCTCTTTAAATCAGCAAAAAAAAGCTACCATCATCATCCTCTAGATATTCTCTTCTCTAAGTTAAATATCTTCTTCAAATGTTCCTTCAAAAGACTGTTCCATATGGACCTCACATGGCATATTGGACAAGGTCTAGAGAATTATTATCCCCCCCCCTTTTTAAAAACCCTAGGACTGTTTTAATGTAGCCTAGAACAAGGAATACTTTTTTTGGCTAGGTCACCCCATAGATTCATGTTGCATTTCTAGTCCATTCAGATATTTTCTCAGGGAAATTGCTGACTAGCCAAACTCCTCCCAATCCTTGCATCTGGGAAGTTGCTTTTTAGAATCTAAATTAGAGTTTAAATTTGCCCCTAGGGCCAACAGCATGGCATTTTCACTGCTTTTGTTATTTGCTTGCATTTTGTTTTCTCTCAGTTTTTTTTTGGTCCCTTTCTGATTTGATTTTTTTTTTGTCCCTTTTTGAATTGAATTTTTTTTTGTGCAGCAGGACAGTTGTATAGATATGTGTGTGTATATATATATATATATATGTATATATATACACATATATATATTGGATTTAAGATATATTTTAACATGTTTAACATATATTAGGATTACTTGCCATCTAGGGAAGGGGGTGAGGGGAAGGAAGGGAAAATTTGGAACACAAGATTTTCAAGGGTCAATGTTGAAAAATTACCCATGCATATGTTTGGAAAATAAAAAACTTAATAAAAAATAAATAAAATTGCCCCCATTACGTTCCAATACCATCCACAGGACCCACTGTTCTAGCCTGTTCCATGTTGTGCTTCTGACTCTCTCAGACTTCCCCAGCACATCCCGCCTGTCTTCCCATCCTAGAACTTCCCTCAGCTCTCGGAACTTCCTCACCCAGGAATATCCCTAAGCCATGCCATTGGTAAGTGCTTCCGTGCCCTCCTTCAGACTCTGGCCTTGCCACCAAGCTCTGGGCACCTGCCTTCCCTTCCCTTCTTCCCCTAGGGTTTTAGCTCTCACTTATTTATTCTCACCTTAGATGACAAGCTCCTTGAAGGCCGGCACTGTCTTTATGTTCATCCTGTGGTTCTCAGGGCTTAGCACAGTGCTCTGCTTGCCTGTTTGTTGCCTAGACCAGAGGGACCTTTTCTGGATCCAGACTCTGTCATCTGACACATCTGCTATTCTTCCAAAGGATGTGTCAGCTTCAAATTTGATAAGCATGACATTTATACCTTCCTCCAACTTGTTGAACAACAGTGGGCCATAGGCCACGGCTCCACGGAGCCCTGCACTGAAGCCCTCCCTCCTGGCTGACATCAATCCATTAACAACTGCTCTCTGGGTCCAAACAGTCAATTAGCTCCAGATCTCCCCAGCAGTCCTCTCCTGCAGCTCCCAGCCCTCCATTTACCCATAAACACAGAAGAAGCAACTGTCAAAACACTTGGCTGAAATCTAAGTATCCCGTTCTATAACATTCTCTCCCATGGACAAACAAACGAAATCCTGGCATGGGCTCTTCTTGATGCTGAATCTGAGTCATCTCAATTACCCTCCTTTCTTAATAGATCACAAAGCGTCTCTTTAATAATGTGTCCTAGGATTTCATCAATACAGAGTTTGAACCCCCTTCTCTTTTTACAACTGGGATAACATTTGCCCAGCTCTAGCCCAGGAACACGCCTCCTTCTCCAAGAGTTTTCGAGATCACTGACAGTGACTCAGCAGCCACATCTGCCAGGGGTTTTTTGGGTACTCGGCGTGTGCATCTCCAGGTCTGGTGACTTGGACATGGAAGGGGAGTGAGATGCTGCCAGACATTCTCTTCTCATCGCTTCTCCACTGGATCCCTACTCCCTCCTACCCATTTTTTTGTTCTCTCCTTCTCAATCCAACAATATTTTTTTCTTGGAAGGAAATATAGAAGGCACAATAAGGGATTAGAGCATCCTCTATTATCACTCCATTTATCTGAACCTTCTCTCTCATTCTCCTCTGATCCCCAACAAAGCTTAAATAAACCAAAACACCATGGGTGTCATCCTTGGCACCTGTCACCATGTCCAACCCATCCTAGCTTTACTTCTCCTGACAGTTTTTTTTTTTAAACAGGAATAGACTCCTTTTATATACTCAGCCTTCTCCTCTTCTCTATTTATCTTTATAAAATGCAAATGTGTCAAGTTCTGTATAATAACTTTATGTAATCAGCGGTTTCTACAAGACAACTCTTTTTTTCCCCTTTCAAGGGCATCATATCCAGTTATGTCTTCAGAATTTTCTTCCTGACAATTTCACATCCCTCTTGAGTCAATTTCCTTTTCAAAATATTAACCTAAGTTTCAATAGACTTGTGATGGGAAAGTGCCATCCACATTCAGAGAGAGAACTATGGAGATTGAATGTGATCAAAGCATAATATTTCCACCTTGTTATTGTTTGTTTGCTTGCTTCCCCCCCCTTCATATTTTTTCCCTTTTTATCTGTTTTCCCCCCTGAAGCAACTGGGAGTAAGTGACTTGCCCAGGGTCACATAGCTAGGGAATGTTAAGTATCTGAGGCCAGATTTGAACTCAGGTCCTCCTGACTTCGGGGCTGGTGCTCTATCTCCACTGGGCCACTTAATTGCCCCATTTTGTTTCATTTTGTTTTGCACAGCATGGTGAATATGGAAATATGTTTAGAAGAACTGCACATGTTTAACCTTTATTGGATTGCTCACTGTCTTGGGGAGGAGAGGGAGAAACTTAGAACACAAGTTTTTGCAAAGGTGAATACTGACAACTATCTTTGCATGTATTTGGAAAAATAAAATATTAAAATAAATTTAAATATATATTATGTATATAAATGTATATGTTAGCTATATTACATATATTAGCCTAAAGAATCCCATGAATCTTTGCACACTTCTTGAGCTTTCAGTCCTTTATACTCATACTATTACTTACACCTAAAATTTATTTTGTCTTATACTATATCAACTGGATTCCCTTTTTTTCCCCTTTCTTTCTTTTTTTTTTTTTGCTGAGGCAGTGGGGGTTAAATGGCTTGCCTAGGGTCACACAGCTAGGGAATGTTAAGTGTCTGAGACCAGATTTGAACTCAGTTCCCTCCTGACTTCAGGGCTGATGCTCTATTCACTGAGCCACCTTAGCTGCCCCACTGGATTCCTATTTGAAAAATAAAATCCATCAAGAAACATTGTTGTTCAATCATTTCTGTCATGTCAGAGTCTTCATGACACCCTTTGAGGTTTTCTTGGCCATTTCTTTCTTCTGTTCATTTGACAGATGAGGAAATGGAAGCCAACAGAGATGAATGACATGCACAGGGTCACATGCTAATAAGTGTCCAGAACTCAGGTGTTTCTGACTCCAGGCCCAGTGTGCTCTATCCACTGCTCCACTTAGGTGCTGCAGAAACATTAATCATCCATTAGATGCAATGCATTATTCCAGAGACTAGAGGAACAAAGACAAAAGTGAAAAGACTTCTGCCCTCAAGGAGTTAACAGCCTAGAAAGAAACATGATGTTTGTGTGCATGCAACTCAGTACTTGGGGAGTTAACATGATAAATGGTCACTGAGTGAGAAAAGTCAGTGAAAGGATTTTTAAATTAGGAAATGACTCCATGATGGGCTTATTTCTTCCTTTGACTCTCCTGTCTGGCCATTCTTTGTCTCAATTCTTACCTAGCCTTAAGCACTGAATGGGTGTTGCCTTGGTCAAACTAAGACCAAGGTTAAAAGGGCCAAGGTCTCCCACTGCATCCAAGGCCCCCTCCACTTGTCCTGATCTATACCTTGCCATTGGACCCAGAAGGCTCCAGAGGTGAAACTGAGGCAGGTGACTTTGCACAGCCCTTTCTCCCTCCAACCCAAATCACTCATATGTCATGGCAACATCTCCCTCATGTCATGATCCTTTTTGAGAATGAAGGACGAACAACAACCTCAACAAGAGCAGGTAAATATTGTTCTTGCACTAGACTGCCCCAGAGTGAAAGGGGAAGCCTCTAAGAAATGGGCCAGAGCTAAAAACTCTTGTGTCACCCTAGTGAGACAGATCCTGGGCCGCCTCTTCTATTTGCTCTTTTTGATCTTAGGTGAAGGAGTTCTGAACTCCTGCTGGACATGTCCAGGCTTGGAGGCCACTTGGTGAGTTTGAGATACTCAGAAGAGCAGAAATGACTAGCAACAAGGCAAGGCGTCCTTGGCAACTATTCCAGGGCTTTGGGAGAAAACAATAAACCAAGCCCTCCTCGGACTGGCAGAAGAATTATTTGGACAGTGTATAACTGAGGTGAAATGTTAACAAGACCTATTCAGCACTTTACATTTCCAAATTTTTGATTCAAGGTCCTAGCAAGGTGTGATAATCATCTTAAGTTACTGAATGCTTAAGTCTTGTCAAGGTGCACTGTGTTTTTGATGACTTTTAGCAATCTTTTGTAAGTTATATACATATATTTTGACTCTCCCCTTTGAGTCCAACCCAAAGCTATAAATAATTTTTCTTATGACAGGGTGGGGATATACAGAGCTGAAGAGTGAGCCCATCCTTTGCCAACCTCAGTTCAAAGTAGATGGGCCCTTAAGTGGAAAGGGAATGGGTTTAGTGCCTCAGCCCCTGGGCCCAGAAACAGCTTATCTATTGCTGGATATATACAGATGGGAAAGGACTATATACTATCTACCAATGTATCCTCACAACAACAAGAGGCCCATGACTCTTTCTTCAATCTTGGGAAAAAAATATTATAGTTTTCCCTAAACAGAGATAATATGGTTCAGAGATTTAATTAACCTGTCTGCCTAATGCAGTTTCTTGGTCACCTAAGGGTGTAAAAAGTCTCACTCCTGCACAGTCAGAGCCCTCTATGATTCAGTGAATTTCGGGGAAAAAAAGTATTATAGTTTTCCCTAAACAGAGACAAAATGGTTCAGAGACTTAATTAACCTGTTTGCCTAATGCAAACAAGAAGTTTCTTGGTCACCTAAGGGAATAAAAAGTGTGTTAGGGTAAAGCAAATCTTTTGTTAACTATTCAATGACTTCCTGGCAGGTGCCTCATTCCATCCCCACATGGAACATGAATTAAAGTTGCTTCTAGCCACAGGTATAGACTAAAAGATATGAGATGATTTTGAGAAGAAGGTACTAGCAGCTAAAGACCTAAGGAAAAACCTCATAATATGAGCTCAGCCCTGGAGTCAAGAGGACCTCAGACACTAGTTATGTGATCCCAAACAAGTCACTTAGTTCCAATTGCTTCACCCCCCAAAAAATTAGCTCTGAATTAATTATATTAATAACCAAACTAACAAAAACCATATGATTATCTCAACAGATGCAGAAAAAGCCTTTGATAAAATCCAACACCCTTTCCTATTAAAAACACTAGAGAGTATAGGAATAAATGGGCTTTTCCTTAAAATGATCAGTAGCATCTATTTAAAACCATCAGCAAGCATCATATGTAATGGAGACAAACTAAAACCATTCCCAATAAGATCAGGAGTGAAACAAGGCTGCCCACTGTCACCATTACTATTTAATATTGTATTAGAAATGTTAGCTTTAGCAATAAGAGAAGAAAAAGAGATAAAAGGAATCAGAGTAGGTAATGAAGAAACCAAATTATCACTCTTTGCAGATGACATGATGGTATACTTAGAGAACCCTAGAGACTCAACTAAAAACCTACTAGAAACAATTCACAACTTTAGCAAAGTGGCAGGATTCAAAATTAATCCAGATAAATCATCAGCATTTTTATATATTACCAACAAAGTTCAGCAGCAAGAGATACAAAAAGAAATTCCATTCCAAATAGCAGATGATAGGATAAAATATTTGGGAATCTATCTGCCAAGGAAAAGTCAGAAACTATACGAACTAAATTACAAAACACTTTCCACACAAATAAAATCAGACCTAATCAATTGGAAAAATATTAAGTGCTCATGGGTAGGCAGAGCGAACATAATAAAAATGACAATACTACCCAAACTAATCTACTTATTTAGTGCCATACCAATCAAACTCCCAAGAAATTATTTTACAGATCTAGAAAAAATAGTAGCAAAGTTCATTTGGAAGAACAAAAGGTCAAGGATTTCAAAGGGATTAA
>JAJPUD010004877.1:63526-76350 GCA_023553655.1 Myrmecobius fasciatus
CTTCTTCCTCTTCTTCTTTTCCTTCCTCTTTTCTTCTTTTTCCTCCTCTTTTCCTCCTAATCCTCCTTTTCCTCTTCCTTCTTCTCTTCTTCTTAGTGTTTTCAGAAAAGAAATAAAATCCACAAACTGCTTCCAGAAGCCTCAAGTCCACATGATCCCAGGGTGCACGTTCCTCAGTGTCCCTTAGAGCCTTAGAATATCCTTCAGTTTTCCCTGTTATTCTGGGCTGTAATCACTCCACAGCTGCTGGTGTCAACTCTCCCCCATTCTTATCACCTCGTGTCCACTCTTGTTATCACTTTGTTCTAGCTTTGGTCTCTCACCTCATTACTTACTCTACAAATCTCTAAGAGCTCTCTCAGCTTTTCCACAGGGACTCACCCGGGGCCATGTTGTGTCTCCAATTTCCCTCTCCAAAGCTGTTTCCCTTCACAGACTCCTTCTTTGTCTCGCCACTGGGTGGGGAGGGAATGGTGCAATAATCACAGATTCTGAGTGCAGAGGTGACCTATTATCTCTGATAAGAGCCCAAGTGTTCTTCCAGCCCCCAAAGAAGAAAGGGAGGGACGTATCCCTAGGAAACCAACGCTAATTTTCCAAAAGCTTCCAAGCCATCCCAGTGGATCCTCTACTTCAGTCTCTAGGGTCCCAAGGGCATGTGTTTAAATTGCACACATGGAAATAAAAGATCCAACAACTTCTATATGTTACATAATAATAATGATGTAGGATGATGTGGAAGGAGAAACAATGCAACATAATAGAGGGTTGCCCTCCAAGTTTAAGTCCCCTTTCTAAAACTACTGGCTTTATGACCTTTGTGTTATTCTTAGTGCCTCAGGAGAATCCCTGAGATTTTAATTTTCAAAAGAGTTTGCCTTGGTAAAGAAAGCTTGCTCCCTGGAGGTTTCCTATACTAGTGAAATCACAGATCCAGAAACACTCCCACACACCCCCAAAAATGAAACAAAAAGAACACTAGTCTTGGAACTAGAAGTTCTGGTTTGAGTTTCTGCTCTAACTAATAATAATAATTATTATTATTACTGGGGAGAAACCCAAAGTCAAATGGAGCAGCACTGAGCATGTGAATGTTAATGAAGTTGTGCATACAGTGTATCAAACTCATTAACTGGAAAAGCATGCAAGCTCATTATTGAATTTGCCAGGAACAATCAGCAAAGCAACATGATTGATGTGCACCAAGTGCACATGAGATTAGCTTTTTCTTCAACAGTGCAAGGAAGTTGCAGAAAACTATACTGATATTAAATTTAATAAAATGTACTTTGACACAGTATGTTTGAATATGATACAAGATTAAACCCCAATCTGACATTCTGATGCAAACTTGTAAGGGAACATCTTTTTTTTTCCCCTGAGGCAATTGAGGTTAAGTGACTTGCCCAGGGTCACATGGCTAAGAAGTGTTAGGTGTCTGAGATCATATTTGAACTCAGGTCCTCCTCACTTAAGGGCTGATGCTCTATCCACTGCACCACACAGCTGCCAAAGGGCAGCTTAAATCTTAATGATTTAAGTTCTGGCCTGACCGGGATTTTAGTGTCACACATTATAAAAAGCATCATACTAATAATAACAATAGTTAGCATTTATATAGTACCTACTGTGTATCAGGCACTGTGCTAAGTACTTTAGAAATACTATTTTTGGTCATCTGTGATGGAATTGGCTCTTTTCAACAATGAGATGGTTCCAAACAATTCCAATATACTTGTGATGGAACATGCCATCTGCATCTAGAGAGAAAACTAAAATGTGGATCAAAGCTTAGTTGTTCACCTTTTTTTTTTTTTAGTTAATTTTTTTTGCTTTTTTTTTTTTCTTTCTAGGTTTTTTCCACTTTTGATCTGATTTTTCTTATACAACGTGACAAGTACGGAATGCTTAAAAGAAATGCACATGTATTACTTATATCGATTGCTTGGTATCTTGAAGAAGGAGAAAGGGAGAAAAATTTGGAATACAAGGTTTTGATAGAGTTAATGTTGTAAACTATCTTTGCAGATATTTGGAAGAATAAAATTATATTAAAAATACTATCTCACCACCTAAATGACACTTAAAAATACCTGGGTTTCATTTTCCTTATTTATAAACTTTATAAATATTCATATTACATATAAAATTTATTAAGTGGGTCTACTCCCAGAGTTATTCTGTTCTCGCTTCAGCCTTTCATCCCAATGATTTCTGCTTAATGCTCTCATTCCCACTTTGGTTTCAAAGCCACAGAATTTCAGAGATGGAAGAAGGGTCTTCAATAGTCACTGAGTTCAATCCATGGGCAAAAAGAATCTACATCATGGAGCAGCTGGATGGTGCAATGGATAGAATAGCCCTGAAGTCAGAAGGACCAGAGTTCAAATATGGCCTCAAAGTGACTAGTTGTATGATCCTGGGCAAGTAACTAAACCATTTAATCCCAATTACCTAGGGGGAAAAAAAATTCTCACATTTATACACACCCAGCTAGTAGCCAGCTAGCCTCTGCTAAATATCTCTTTTGGAGAAAAGGACTTTCACTGCTTCCCAAAGCAGCCAGTTTGTCTTTTGTCAACTAAGAATTCTTGAACCTGCTTTGGGCTCAAGAATAAGTGACTGGGCAAGTAAATCCTTTCCTTTCCCTGGAGCCTGAGCTACCTCCTTTGCAATATAAGGGATTGGAATAAATTATCTCTGAGGTTCCTTCTTAAGGTCTACTTAAACTATCTAACAAGGTTATTATGAGAGAAAAGCTTCATAGCAATAATAAAAAAATAACAAATAACAAAATGATAATGTGGATTGTTTCTAGTAGTTTGTTAGCTGTTTCTTTAGGGTTCTCTATACCATCATATCATCTGCAAAGAGTGATAATTTAGTTTCCTCATTACCTACTCTAATTCCCTTAATCTCTTTTTCTTCTCTAACATTTCTAATACAATATTGAATAGTAATGGTGATGGTGGGAAATTTTGTGAGAGTGGGCACAAAATGATAATGTTATACAAATTTCCCCCCCTGACACAACTGGGGTTAAGTGACTTGCCCAGGGTCACACAGCTAGGAAGTGGTGTGTGTCTGAGACCAAATTTGAACTCAGGTCTTCCTGACTTCAGGGCTGGTGCTCTATCCACTGCGCCACCTAGCTGCCCTTATATAGGTTTTTATTGATCTTAAACTGAGGTGATCAATCGCATGTTATTCTCAAATAGCACTTAATACCCAGTGATGAATAACTCTTTGCATCCATACAGGTAGCAGGGTTCATAAGTAATAGCTCTTGGGAAATGGGGCTATAAAAATGTCACTAGGTTAGGTCCCACAGAGGTGTGACTATACTTTTTTCCATCCATTCTACATCCACACTCAAACCGGGCCACACTGACTGATGTTGTCACCAAAAAAACAACAAAAAAAATGTTTGGGGTTTTTTGTTGTTTGTTTTTTACTTTACCACCCCAACTTTAGTAAACTCCCATAACTTTGGAACAGCATCTGGAAATGTATTCTTGATCTGGCCAATACACCCAGACCTTGGTCTGAGTCAGCCCATCTCCTTTCTATACCACGACAGATAGGCTGGCAGGCTGGAAGAAATCTGAGGTCAGGTCCCTGTTACACAAACACATACCCTATTACCCTACCTTAATTTCCCTCCTTGAAACACTCCTAAAATGATTTACACCTTGAGGAGTCTGTGAATGAGGTACTCAGAGCTCTATGAATCACCATGGTAGTTCCATATCATATCAAATAAATTTGTACTTTTTTTTTTTCCCATGGAACTCCAGAGCCATAAAAGAGACTCAGGTGACATCACCTGAGTCACCTATTTGCTTCCAGGAAAAAGGACACCTAATTCCCTTCTGTCTTTCCAAAGAAAATGCCCTGGCCTCCTTAAATTACCTTCTCTGAGGTGACTACCAGGAAGCTTCTGAATATGATTCTTTCCTTTGTAACAAATGATAAAAATCTACGGCTGGTGAGAAGGGAAGCACTTTTCCTGGACTGATTCCTTTTCTGCAGGATGAGAGAGAGTGCACCAGCTGAGAGCTGCAAATGTTTAGAAGTGGTCGTCTGGATTAAGCAACAGAGACATTCTGGGCCAGGAAAGAGCCTCGGAGACGACTGGTTGGGACCAAAACCTGTTAGCGCGTGATACAAAAACTTGTTCCTGGTGCCCATCTCAGGCACAAGGGCCAGCAGAAGGCTCAGGATGAGATCTCTAAGAATTACTGGGTACATCCCCAGAAGCCTCGGCTCTCAGGCAGAGGAGACCCTGCCCTGATATCCTCCTTCTCCCCCAAAGGCAGGGAGGCAGGAGAAGGTCCAGAACACAAAGTGGCTCCTCGTTCCCGGAATTAAGCTGTGCTTTTCAGTCCCTTCCCATCACCAGCTCTCATTCTCAAAACCCAAGTATGTGTCTGCATGTGTGTCTGGGTTTTATTTACACAATTCATGGCTGTTGTTAGCAACAGGAGCGAAGTCCCCCAAGGGAGAGAAGGTGAGTTTGCCAACTGGCTTGTTGCTCACTGGCTGCTCTGGGGCCCCAGGAGGAGGGTGGTAAAACATCCCTGCCCAGAACTTAGCTGCACCCCAAAACCCATGGCTCCTCGGGCTAGGATTCTGGCCCTGGGGCTAGGATTCTGGCCCTGGGGCAGCGGCTGGGGGATCTCTGAGAAGTCATCTGTGCATGAGACAGAGAACAGTCAATCTTTGTCCCCAAGAGAGAATCACAGTCACATTCTCAGAGCTGGGGCCGCCTCAGAAGCCATTGAGTGCCTCCCACTCCTGAACAAAAACCCTGCTCTATAACCTATGTGACAAGGGGTCAATCACCTGGGCAGCTCATCCTCCTTTTGGGCTTCCTCAGGTCCAACCAGTCTCATCCTTCTTCCCCATGGCAGACTTTCAAAGAGATGGCAAGCCAGTAGCTCCCCCTTAATCGTGTTTTCCTAGGCCATTTCCTTCTGTGTGATTTCTAGTCCCCCTAATAGCCTCTTTACCTTTTCCTAAACTCTCCATCTTATCAACTTTCTTCCTAAAATGTGGTCCCCCAAAGTAAATAAAACAAAATAGCTATGGTGCACCAAGACAAATTACAAAGGAACTCTGGCCTCCCTCGGCCTGAGGGCAAAGCTTCTGTTAATGTAGTTCATGAAGCTTTGGGGCAGGTGAATCACCCTGTTGATTTATATTAAGTTTAAGGGCCACCAACCCACCTACCCCAGATCTTTTCAGAGAACTGATATGCAGACATGCTTTCCCATACTGTCCTTATTCAGCTCGGTAGCAAAATGGGTCTCAAGTAAGGACTATCTGCATTTAATTTTGGCTTCAGATACTTCCTAGCTGTGAGAACTTGAACAAATCATTTAACTTGTCTGCCTCCGTTTCCTCATCTGTAAAATGGAGTAGTACCTCCAGGGCTGTTGTGAAGATCAAATGAGATAATATTTGTATAGCTCTTAGCATAATGTCTGGCACATAGGAAACACTTTATGTTAGTTATTATTATTATTTATAAAATGAGGCTAATAAGAGCATCTACCTTCCAAGTAATTATGAAGAATTGTGTGACCCTAGATAAATCACACTTAACCAATTTGTCTCAGTTTCCTCATCTATAAAATGGGAATGAGAATAGCTTTTGTCACCTAAGGCTGTTATGAAATTAAATGAGATAATATTTGTAAAATACTTAGCTCAGTGCCAGGCACATAGTGTTAATTATCACGATGATAGTGATATTGCAGGGTTTGGGCTTTTTTTTTTTTTAACCAAATGTAGAACTTGATTTTTATGTCTATTAAATTTCAACTTACAAATTCAAATCCAAATTCTATTAACCAACATGCTTACTATCCTTCCTCAGCTGCATCATGTGCAAGTTCTGAATTTTTTCAGATAAAAATATGCCTTTTATCCCTCCCCTTATCTCCCCTACATTGAGAAAACAAAACAAAATCCCTCTTGTAAACATGTGTCATATAAAAAGACTGATGATGATTCCATTTCTTCCTTCAGTCCAGTCTTAGAGAAAAATGTTGAATAAACTAAGGCCAAGGGCAGCTGGGTGGTGCAGTGGATAGAACACCAGCCCTGAAGTCAGGAAGACCTGAGTTCAAATTTGGCCTCAGACACTTAATACTTCCTAGCTTCGTGATTCTGGGCAAGTCACTTAACCCCAATTGCCTCAGGGGGAAAAAAAAGAAAAAACAAAAGAAAGAAAGAATAGCCTAAGGCAAGCAGAGAGGCTTAAGAAGTTTAGAATCTTTACACTTACACTGCTCCCCAATATACAAATACACACAAAGAGTGTATAATTCAATACTTAATGTTTTTAGTAGGAGAGAGACCCAGAAGGTATCTGGACAGGAAAAGTTTCCTTTTTCTAAACATGATTTTTAAAAAATATCCTATCATTTTAAAAAGCATCTCCTGAGCTAGGCCTTGAATGATTTGGTTTGGAAGAGAAAGAAGCTCATCCCAGGTTAAGTGGGTAACACGAGGGAAGGCAGAGCAACAGAATATGGCATTTCTGGAGAAATGATATAAACCCAGACTGTTAACCTCTTTTTTGTTTGGTCATTTTGAATTGAGTGTCTTTCTGACCCCATTTGGGGTTTTCTTGATAAAGATTACTGGAATAGTTTGCCATTTCCTTCTGCAGCTCATTTTACAGATGAGGAAACCGAGGCAAACAGAGTGAAGTGACTCGTCCTGGATGGCCCAGCTAGTAAGCACTTAGTTGCCCCACTATTATCTCTATATACAACCAAAGCTCGGCCATTTAAGGAGAAGAATTTGGGAATGCTAACGCCTTCAGTCTCATCCCTTTTGTCCTTTTCAATTTAACCAGAAACCATTTTCATTTTCATTCTACTTAGTGTTTCCCTTACTCATCGAGGAAATAAAGCAGCCAGCCTGCTGGCCTAACCCTATCTCCATCCTGACAGAAACTGAGGATGGGAGGGAGAAGATTCCAAAGTAATTTGGGCAGAGTGCCGGACTTGGAATCGAGAGGATCTAGACTAAAGTTCCAGGAACTTACCATTATAAGCCTCAGTTTACTTATCTGAAAACCAGGATGAAATCGTCCCTACCTCGGCAGATTATTGGGAGTTGCCAATGAGACAACATATACAACATGCTAGGCAAATGCCAACAGGCATTAGTTTGTATTATATCCCTCTTACAAGTCTGGCCAGGTTCTCTTTGCATTTCCAGTCACCCTTGACAAGTTAGGGGCTCAGCCCTCCCCACAATCACCTGTGACTCTTTTCCTTAACTGATGCTCTGGGGATTTCCAGAGCCTTCCCCATTCCCACCTCGGCTTCCAGACAACAAAAATGCCTCTTGGAAGCATCTGCAAAACCCTCCATCCACCGGAGCCGGACCTGGTCTCGGCTCCTTCCCAGGAACAGAAATTCATTCTTCTGCTAATGGGGAGGCAGTCCAGCCAGGAAAGGAGAGCAAGAGGGCCCCTTCAGGACCTGTGGTCTCAGGCCCTGGACAAGAGCCTGGGGTGGGGCTGGCCCCAGTGGAGACCCGGCCCCCGTTGGAAGGCCTCCTATAAACATCTCCTTTCCGGGACACTTCTCCGGACAGAAGATTCCAGTCTTTGAAACTCTCTAAAGGTCACCCAGACTGACTGTGCTTGGCTTGTCACTTGGGCTGAGCAAAATGTCCAAAATGGGGCCAGGAGGAAAGAGCTCAGGAGAAGCAGGCCATAAACGTTTCTATTTTCCATTCTGCAAAAGGGCAAGTCAGGCGGAGGGCCATAGTGACTGGGCCCTCCCTGGGAAATACAGGGGGAGGGGGGGTTCTTAGTGTGGTTGGATGGGGGGAGGGAAGATTATTATCCCAGGGCTGATCTTTCCTAAAACTACAGGCTCAAGTTAAGCTGTTTGCTCAATCGTGTCACAGGCTACCCGGCTGGGGAGGTCCGGAGGAAGGGAGGCAGGAATCCCCACTCTAGAGCTTAATGGGCTTACAATCTTACCCAGTCCTGAAACATCCACAAGTCTCATCTCAGAACAAGCTTCATGAGGGCCAAGAGATGGACTGCAGACCCATTTAAGCCTCCTACTCGAGACACACTTTTCCCCCAAACTCATCTTCACAGGTCAATGGAGCCACAAAATGATAGGTGATCGAATGAACTACTTGCTGCAGAACTTCCAACCTAATTATGACCCTGATAATAAAAAGATTTTCTTAAAAAATATTTTAAGGGGCAGCTAGATGGCGCAGTGAATAGAGCACCAGCCCTGAAGTCAGGAGGACCTGAGTTCAAATTTGATCTCAGACACTTAACACGTCCTAGCTGTGTGACCTTGGCCAAGTCACTTAACCTCAACTGCCTCAGCAAAAAGCATGGAAAAAATACACACACACACACACACACACACACACACACATATATATATATTTAATAATAAAAAAGTTGTTTTTCAGCCATGTCCAACTTTTACTATCCCTATTTGGGGTTTTCTTGGCAAAGAGACTGGAGCAGTTTGCCATTTCCTTCTCCTTTTCATTTTACAGATGAAGAAACTGAGGCAAATGGGTTAAGTGACTTGCTCGGGGGCACGCAGCTACTAAATGTCCAAAGCCAGATTTGAATTCAGGAATTTCTAACTCTAGTTCTAAGGCTCTATCTGCCCCAATAAAAAGACTGGCTGTTATTTATATAATGCTTTAAAGCCCAAAAAAGTGCTTTTTTGTTATCTAAGACAACACCAACCTATGAGCAAGTACCATTATACCCATTTTATAGATACATTGTATTCCCCACAATTCAAAACTGGCATCTACTATGCTCACTAAGGAGCATCACATGCACATCTCACTGGATCTTAAGAGCAGGCCCACTGATTCCTTAGAGAGACACTTCTTTGGCTCAGGAGATCTGTTTCTGAAGATAAGAACCAGGTTGCCAGCCTCCCAGGCTGCTCCTGCCTGTCCCCTAGCTGAGACACATCATTCAGTGTTGGAAGAATCTGTCCCGCAGCTAGGCTCACACTTGGGGAAGCAAAAACCCAGAATTAAAAGTGAAACATGCAAAGGGAGTAACACTTGGTTTTGCAAGGGTGCTATCTCCAGAATCAGTGAACCTAATTTCAAAAATAATTTGATTACTCTATTTTCATATAAGGTTCCATCTCTAATTGTATTTTATTTTATTCACTTAAAAACATTATTTTGAGAAAAATTTCATGGAGTTCTTCCAAGGGGTCTATCATACACACAAAAAGTTGGAAAGCCCTGTTGCTTTATGGGAACGTTGGCAAGCACACTAGGGTAGCTACCCCTTTTTCTGATTCTGTGTTCTGTGGCCCCTTTACAGTGTAAGTTTTCAGAATGGTGTTTCCCAAAGCCATGTTTTATGTAGGGAGAACAGGAATTCTGAGGGAAAAAAATCAGTAACAACATTATTTTCCCCTGTAAAATGCCAAATATGGAATTACCTAGGTCACTTATTACATAAAATATTCATTACATACACTAATTCTTCAGGATTAAAATAAGCTTAGTTGCTTCTATTTGGCTCTGAAATTATCCCAGTTGTGTTATTTGTTTTTCCATGCCATAATCAGTAGTATATCTGCCATCCTTCTAGTTCAGCATCTCAAATTCAAATACAAGTACAGTAACTGCCTGCTATACAGACAGAACTGGGTTAGAAACAAGACAGAAAATGGCTGAGAGAGATTGCTGCCTTCATGGGGCTTATAAGTGCCAACAAATATGAATACATACTGATGATAATTATAATATACAATAAATACATTAAAGAACCTATAAGGATGGTTAAGGGCCTGGGGGCTCATATCTTATGAAGGAAATGTTTATTTTTGAAGTATTTGAAGGAATGTTCTTGGGAGTAGAGATTTGATGTCAGGTCCCTGAGGACAGAACTAGGAGCAAGGATGTTGTAAAGATGAAAATTTGGGCTAATTGGTAGGAAAAACTTTTTAGCAATTAGAGATACCCAAAGCAAAATGGGCAGTCTCTGGAGACAAGTAGTCAGTCGATAAATATTTGCTATTTTAAAAAAATGTTGTTTTTCAGTTATGTCCGACTCTTACTATCCCCATGTGGGGTTTTCTTGGCAAAGAGACTGGGACAGTTTGCCATTTCCTTCTCCTCTTCATTTTACAGATAAGGAAACTGAGGCAAATGGGTTAAGTGACTTGCTCAGGGCCACACAGCTAGTAAATCTGTAAAGATTAATGGATATGGATACAGAGAAGACTGAAGATATAAAATTATGCAAAATGAACTAAGCAGAAAATAATATATGCATGACTATAATAATGTAAATGGAAGCAATAGCAAGACATCTAAACTTAAGGTTAAAATGATAATGACCAAGTTTGGACCCAAAGAAGTGACTTTGCATCCCTTTTCCTTCTTCACAGAAAGCTGGACTATGGCCCTGAAGCCAAGGCCAAGCACTGTGTTAAATGCTAGGGATAGGAATACAGTCAAAAGCCAGTCCCTGCTCACAATGATGAAACAGACAACATATAAATGATGTACATAAGCTCTTCAAGCCAAACTAGATGACCTCTAGTCATGTATATTGTCTACAGCCTAAACAAGTACAGGTTTTGGATCAGATGACCACAGATGCCCACTCTAATGCTGAGAATCAGTGATTCTGAGCTTTGCCAATATATCTCAGGCCCAAAAATATACCATGGTCAAATTAATCTGGAAATGCTATCCTTGAGGACTGGCCCGAGTACAAAAACATACATAATTGCAATGCCAGATCCACTGCAGGTCCTTGGCCAATTTTAAACAATAGTATTCTTCATAGAGTCCGAGGGTGTACGTGTTTAAGGAAAAAGCTAACTGAGACCTATCCTTAGGGTCAATCAAGTTTTGAATTTTCCCCAGTAGCAGTGAAATCCCATCCCATTTATTACTCCTCCCAGACTCTCAAGGCTGGGAAAGGGCCTTCAGAATACACATTATCCCCCCTCATATCCCAGCAAGAATCCCCTAACAAGTGCTCATCCAGCCTCCTCTTGAAAATTGCCAATAAGATTTCATATCCATAGTCCAACTTTCTGTGAAGAAGGAAAAGGGATGCAAAGTCACTTCTTTGGGTCCAAACTTAGTCATTATAATTTTAACCCTGAGTTTAGATGTTTTACTGTTGCTTCCACTTACATTATTATAGCCATGCATATATTATTTTCTGCTTAGTTCATTTTGCATCATTTTATGTCTTCTCAGTCTTCTCTGTATCCATATCTATTAATCTTTACAGATTTCTCTAACAAATTTCTCTAACAAATTCCATTCAATTCATATGCCAAAATATGTTTAGTCATTCTTCCACTGATGGACACATTTTTCCTATTATTTTTTGGTTGCTACCAAAAGAGATTGTTATAAATACTCTGGAATATATCAGGCCATTATTTTTCTATCACTGACCATTTTGGATCTATATCTATCAATGGTATTGCTAGGTCAAAGAATATGGACATTTAGTCATCTTAGCATCATTCCAAATTGCTTTCCAGAATGCTTGGTCCACCCAATTCATGACTCTGCATCTTATAGTATATATCTGCGTTTCTTCAACATTATATATTCCCTGCTTTTCCCAACAAAAAAATAAAATAAAATAAATTTTAAAAACTGACTCCTAATGAGAAGGAATGCAGTATTGATCATTCTGCTCTTGGAGAACATTTGCTGTTACAAAGTCATTTATTACAAGCCTGAATCTGTCCCACAATGGTCCTAGATATGCCTAGGTCAGGCCAAAGCAAAACATGAATAATTCCTCTTCTAAATGACATTCCTTTAAATATGAAGATAGCCATGTGTACACACACACACCCCCTCCAGTCTTCACCTGGCTGACATTATGGTCCAGTCATCCTCCTAATCACCTTCCTGTGGACTAGTTACTACTTATCATTCTTTTTTCTCTAAGTTTTTTTTTAATTTATGAATTTTGTCAACAACAAACTCAACAGTTTTTGTAGTTATCATTGCAATTAAAAAAGTTTTAGAGGCCAAAACTGGTTTTGTGTGTGTGTGTGTGTGTGTGTGTGTGTGTGTGTGTGTTCTTCTCAGCTCAGCCTCCCCTCCTTCCATCAGCCATTCAACTAAAGAAAATTCTCTGAAATAGATGTAATTGCCTTGGTCAAGTGCAAAGGTCAGTCTCACGTGAGAAGCTATCACCCACCTTCCTACACATCTCCCAATATAAAAAGGCCATAACATGGGATTTATGAAATGCCAGCATTGATTATCTATGAGTAAAAATGGTTTAATTTCCCAGTCAAAAAACAAACTCAAAGATTAAATAAGTTCCACCATTTATATCAAAGGATCTGGAGTGGAGAAAGGGAAAGGAAAGGATTTGGCTTTTTGGCCAACTCAGATAAGAGCCCATATTTAGTGAGATCTGACATCTTTCTCTCTGTATATTTAAAGCCAGAATTATACAGTGAAAAAGAGCTAGATTTAGACTCAGCAGACCTCAGTTCAAATCCTGGTCTTGCTAACTTTGCAGAAATCATTTGGTTGTCCTTCATTCTCAAGAAGGACCAAAATGACATCAGTCTGTTAGACTCAAGTTACATTGCGTCCGACTGTGGCTCTCCTTTCCCACGCTTTCCTTTGGAGTCTCCCAAACACTGAGCTAGCTCTGGCAATGCATTCAACGTCCTCACTATCAGTGTGTACTACATCCCTGCGAAGTATACTTGACAATAAGTATTTCTGTAAGTAAGCATAGATAGATAGATAGATAGATAGATAGATAGATAGATAGATAGATA
>JAJPUD010004877.1:76360-149310 GCA_023553655.1 Myrmecobius fasciatus
TGTGTGTGTATATATATATGTATAAGTGGATAATACTTATCCATAGTATTAAAACTTCCCCAAAGTATACTAGGCAATAAGTATTTCTGTAAGTAAGCATATATGTATGTATGTATGTATGTATGTAAGACATATATACATATGTCTTACATACATATGAGTGTGTGTGTATCAATAGTATTAAAACTTCCCCAAAGTATACTTGGCAGTAAGAATATTTATAAGTGTGTGTATA
This sequence comes from Myrmecobius fasciatus, assembly GCA_023553655.1. Taxonomy (NCBI): domain Eukaryota; kingdom Metazoa; phylum Chordata; class Mammalia; order Dasyuromorphia; family Myrmecobiidae; genus Myrmecobius; species Myrmecobius fasciatus. The sequence goes on from JAJPUD010004877.1 coordinate 76,596, forward strand.
TATATATACACACATACATGTATATATATATACGTACATATATAACTTACATGTATATGAATGTATATATATGTAGATAATACTTATCCATGGTATTAAAACTTCCCCATTGACTCTACTATTGGTTCCACATACAGATAGTGTGGTACTAGTTGATGGAGTACCTGTGTTTTCTTGATATTAATTGTTAGGCGAAATAATGGTAATTGCTCTAAATAACCTTTGGGGCTTCTTCCAGTTTTATAGCTGTGATCATAAGATCCTTTATTGAACATATGATAGCATGGGCAAAACAAACCCACCCCTCCCCCCATCCAGGGTTCATCTGGTGGCTAACTTTGCTGGTCCCTATAACTTTCAAAAGCCTATGGACAGTCCAAGTAAGATAGGTAAATAGATCAAATGGAAGAATTTTAATCATACTTCCAGCTCCCCCCATACTTAAAGTCCATTTCCATCTGGACTAAAGAGACCCAAAAGCACAGAATTAAAACTCAGAGAAACAAAAGGTGGGGTCATATTTACAGCATGGGGATACTGAGGCTCTTTTGGAAGTCTCCAAGTAAAGGTAGCCACTTTAAGATACTAGAAACTGGCAAGACAGTATTTCCCTTCAAAGTGCAAGAGGAATATTACAATCCCTTCTCCTAGAAATTAATGACAAAATCTGGGCAGGGGGTTCTATTACCAGTGAATATGAACAAATTTCTTAAACAGGCGTGGGGAAAATGGAGTCTGGACATCTACCAAACAGAAGTTTCTTCTGTCCAGTTTCACTGCTGCTTAGACGGCCAACCAGGAAAAAAAAGGGTGCCTCCTACCAAAAAATATGTCCTCAATATTGGTGTAATTTCCCTTCTGTACTTTTCTTGTGGTATTCCCCTTCCTTGTCCATTTATTCAACACAACGCAGTTATCTAAAGATACAGACAACACAAGATAAATCACAAGCGCCTAATCTAAGGTCATTCACTTCAGTTTGGCACTGGTCCATGTGCTGTCCAGGTTTTTTAAGTTCTTTCTAAGTTTCCTTTCCTGTTTTATTCACTACCAGAGTCACCTCAGTTCTCCAGCATCACTGAAAAAACTAACTTACTCTTTGATTCCCCAGCTGGCTCTCCAATTTCAATTCCAAATCAGTATTTCTCCCTTTTATTTGAAACCCAAACTCTAGAGCTTTCCAGGTTTCTAACCTGGATTAACCGATGTTATGTCCTCCTTTTCTGGGCACAGAGACTCCAAAGTCAGTTCCCTTAAGCTGCCCATGTCCCCAAAACATCGTCCTTTCATATCTTCATAATTTTCCAAAAACATCAAACTGTTTCCTCTAAATATCTTCAGTTTCTTCACAATCCTCATTCTTACCCCTCAATCCCAAGAATCCTTTCTCTTAGGCAAATTCTCCAAACCTATTTGACTTTTCACAGGACCAATCTAAGTATATTTGTAAGTATCTTTCAAATTCAGTTCTACCTCACCATTCCTACTAGATGAAGGGGTTCTTAGGTCACCTGTGACTTGTGGTGAGTATTGGGTATTTAAATCTATTGTTTTTCCATAGACCCTGAGATGACTCTGCTTCCACAGGATTCGAAATTGAAGGATTCATTTTATTTCATCAGAACTGAGCTCAAGAATATTATTCTACAGGGAAAACACTCTCAAGCTTTTGGACCTCAAGATCACATTGTGATCTCTCTGGGAATGTATCCCATTCAGAGCTTATAACATGACAGATTCTTGCAGAATCCTCAGTGCCAGTATGTGCTGGCTAGAGCCAATCTATGCCAGCCAGGTCAGCTGCCTTAGTTGATAAATGGGAATGACTCCAAAAAAAAAAGTGCCTAATCAGATCACTTCTTAGCTTACTATCCCTACTTATCAGTAGACAGTCAGTTCACTATCAGTTGACTCACTAGAATTAGATAGTCAATCAACCACAAGCATTTATTAAGCATGTGTTAGACTGCTGTTACATTTTTCAGTCATTTATGATTCTTTGTGACCTTATTTGGAGTATTCTTGGCAAAGATACTGTGGGGTTTGCCATTTCCCATTTCCAGTCCATTTTACAAACGAGGAACTGAGGCAAATAAGGTTCAGAGTCACATAGCTAGTAAGTATCTGAGATTAGATTTGAGTTCATGAAGATGTTTTCCTGACTCCAAGCTCAATGCCCTAGTCACTGTGCCACCAAATGAAATAGTCTCTGTCCTCCAGAAGTTTGTGTTCTAACCAGGGAGACAAGATATTTATGCATAAAAACATTCAAAATAAATGAAAAGTAATTTTAATGGTGAAGGCTTTCACAACTGGAGGGATCAGAGGAAGTACCCAAGCCAAACCTTGAAAGAAGTAATGGAAAATACGAGGCAGAAGTGAAGGACATTATACCAGGCATGAAGGTCAATTAGTGCAAAGGCACAAAAATGAGATATGGATTGCTCAGTATCAAGAACAGCCAGTTTATCTAAACAATAAAATATGGAGAGGGGAGTAATGCATCTGCTGGAAAGTCAGATTGGAGCCAGGATGCATCAGCTTGCAAATGACCACAGAGGATTTTTGATCCAAGAAGTGGGAGGGAGTCACTGGAATTCCCTCATTAGGGGATGAGAACAATACTATGGTAAAAAATCCCTTTAGTGGCTGAGTATAAAACAGAGCAGAAACTAAAGGGAGTGGAGGGGTTAATTAGGATCATAAAAGTAAAGATAAGAGCTAGATATGTAGGAACAAGCTGACGTTATACTAGACACTGAAATTTGGGACCTTCTCTATGAAGGGAAAATAGCCATCTCTTCAACAACTTGTTCCTAAATGGATAGGAGCAGCACAATGAGCTCAAAATGAGATAATATTTGTGAAGGACTTATCACTAAATCTAGCAAACATATGTTGTGCTTAATAAATGCATATTCCCTTTCCTCCCCTCTCCCAGATTACTGTATCTCACAGATAACTTCTTAGAGATAGTCGTTAACTACATGGTACCACTTTCACAAAATTCTACCTGACTTCATTTAGACCCAAGAGAAAAGCAAAATACCTGGGTTACCAGGAAATACATACAATAGGAGCTAAAATGATGTGAAGCAGAGAAAGAAAATTCTGGCTTGGGAAGAGAATAAAGTGATTGCTAATTGTGAAAAGAAAGATTAGGTAATTGTGAAAGAAAGGTAAGGGACACAGAGAGATCAAGGAAAAAAAGAACCAAATAGAACCCTAAAAAGAAATTGAAGAAATATAACTATAAGAAACATACTGCAAGAATAATTATAAAATATATAATGTGAATGTAAGAAATATAATACAAGAATAAACATAAGAAACATAATATATGTAAGAAATATAATATAAATATAAGAAATGAGAAAACATGAAATATAAATATAATAAACATAAGAAATATAAGAATAAACATAAGAAACAATATACATAAGAAATATAACATAAATATGAGAAATAAAAGAACATGAAATATAAATATAATAAACATAAGAAACATAATACAAATATAAGATACACTATAAGAATAAATATAAGATATATCAACATAAGAAGTATGAGAACAAACATAAGAAATATAAATGTAAGAATGACATAAGAAACATTATATATAAGAAATATAAATATAAGAATAAACATAAGAAATATAAGAAAATATAAGAAATGTAAGAACAAATATTAAATATAAATATGAGAAATATAAGAATAAGCATAAAAACATAATATATATAAGAAATATAATATAAATATAAGAAATAAAAGAACAAAAAAAATATAAATATAAGAAATATAAGAATAAACATAAGAAATATAAATATAAGAAACATACTATAAGAATAAATATAAGATATATCAACATAAGAAGTATAAGAACAAACAGGAGATATAAATATAAGAATAATATAAGAAACACAATATATATAAGAAATATAACTATAAGAATAAACATAAGAAATATAAGAAAAATATAAGAAATATAAGAACAAACATGAAATATAAATATGAGAAACAAGAATAAGCATAAGAAACATAATATATAAGAAATAAAAGAACAAACATGAAATATAATCTAAATATAAGAAATATAATCTAAGAATAAACAAAAGAAATATAAAATACATTTATATATTAAATAAATATAATATAAAACAGGAGTCGAGATAGAGAGATAAAGGAAGAGAAGAGGCAACACAAAAAGAAAAAGAAAAAGATGAAAAATGATGGGAAGCGGGAGAAAACATGTCCATGATGGAGAGTTATCCCTACCATCTAAGACATAAAAAGCCCACCCATGAGACTTACCTGAAAACATAGATCACTAAGGGAGTAACTGACACTTGCCATAATGTTCACAAAGAGAAATCTACAAGGCAGCAGCTTGGCCGGCATCCCAGGAACAGACCTGAGGAGCTCTTCCGAGGAAGAGAAGCAGAAATCCACAAAGCCAAAGCCTAACAACATCCCTTCTCACAGGGTGTTCCCAACCTATCTGGTGCCAACAGCGGACTTTGCCCTTGCAATTCAACTCCTTGGCTAGGACGCTAATCTGCAAGTCCTGTCCTGTGTAAACTTGGCTAAACAAACAGAACACCCTTAGTGCAGAGACTGCCTGCGGTCCCATCAACCTTCGTGCCAGGCACTCTATGCTAGGGCAGAGATGGAGGTCTTTGCACCCTCCCTTCCAGAGGATTCTCCTGGCAGAGAGGTGGGCACCGACATCTCCATTTGTCCTGTGGAGTCTATAGGCTACAGAGTGAGTCAGTGACAAGATCTGGCTTGTTTAAAAGCCAGGAGGGCAAATAACACAGGGGAAACTCCACAGAAAACTCATCTGGACCTCACCAGAACAGAGGAGCTGGATGAGGAGCACAGAGTCTGAACATCAACCTTGTTAATGAGACAGGGGAAGGCATTTAATCAGTGAAGGAAACTTCAATTTCCAAGTCTGAATACGTCTCAATTAGCCGACCTCAGAAGGCTATGGTAAATTTTGGAGGCTGGAGTGTAGAGTTCTCCAAGATTTCTGTCAGTATTCTACTAGAAATAAACATTTTTTCTAAGGATGGAAGAGGTGAAGGGCTAAAATCCCCTTGTTAAACTAAGAAACTACAACATCACCTACTGTCCCGTACAAGAAATCTTACCATGAAAATAATAGAAGCTTCTTTCTTTTCCCTCTGCTTTGTGCTAAATGACTCGTCCTCTCTCTGAAATTGCATGGAAACCACCTAACACCTGACACTCCTATTAAAATACAAGGCATAATCATGGCAAGACAAGGTAGAAGATTCAGCCTAATTACAAAGAAACTCGACTGTATATGAAGATTGTAAAATAATCCAACCCCAAATTCCAAGCTAAATTAGAAAACTCAAATCCCAACCTTCTAGAGCCATTCAGAAAAGCTCCTACCTAAGCAGAGTGACAGTTAAATTTATGGTTCCTGTTTAAATGGCAGACCAGATTTTATTAAAAATGTTTCACACTGTTGATTTAAGTACTGCGGCCTTATTAGATGTGGATGTGAAAATCCCTATGGTAGTTAGGTAAACCTTTTTTTGGGGGGGAAGAATGTCCCTGAAGGGAAATGTTAATCTATGATTTCCTTTTTGTTCATGAAAGGGAATCAAGTTCTGCTGATCAAATACAAGAGAAGAGTTTTTCTTTAAACACCTCCATCATCTAAGAATGCCCACAGAAAGCCGATATTGAAACAAAAAGAGTTACAAGATACAGGGTGGTCAGTCAGCTGGCCTAAGTGTCAAGGTCACTAGAATACTAGCTCACTGCATGACTTTAAGTAGATGATGTAACTTTTTTTTTTAATTAAAGCTTTTTATTTGCAAAACATATGCATGGGTAATTTTTCATCATTGACTTTTGCAAAGCTTTCTGTTATAAATTTTTCCCTCCTGCCCCCCACCCCCTCCTCTAGATGGCAGGAAGTCTAATACATGTTAATTATGTTAAAATACATGACAAATCAAATATGTGTAAACATATTTATACAGTTATCTTGCTGTACAAGAAAAATTGGATCTATAAGAAAAAAAATCTGAGAAGGAAAACATAATGCAAGCAAACATCAATAGAAAGTGCGAAAATGCTGTGTGGTAGTCCACATTCAGATCCAACAGGCCTTTCCCTGGGTGTATATGGCTTTCTTCAAATGATATAATTTTTCTAAAAAGCTTTCTACTCCATGGCAAGTATCAGAAACTTCTTGAGGAATGAATTATAAAGTTTATTTTTCCCCCTAACTGTACAAGGAGCAATATCTGAATTCTCCTAGTTTCAAAGCTGGATACAAGGACTCTCTGACTCCTCAGTCTGTCCCTCTACCAAGCTGCTTTTCCTATAAAATAAAGTATTGGGGAGGAAAGCACTTTGAAAGAAAAAACAAAAACAAAGCCTATATGCAATTAAGGTACAGGTAGCTCTAGCATGGGGGAGAAACCACTGGATTTGAAGGAAAAAATAAAACAAAACCTGTATGCAAGCAAGGTACAGGTAGCTGTAGCATAGTGGAGAAAGCACTGAATTTGAAGGAAAAAAATAAAGCAAAGCTTGTTTGTGTAGCCTTCTTTGTCATCCAGCCATGAGCCAGGTGACTGACTATTTGTAAAACTCTTCACCCTTCCCCTGTCTCAGCAACACTGGATTAAGGTGATCCCCTTAGGACCTTTTTCTGTTCTGAATTCTATGAGCTAAAATCTTTGTGAGCCTACAAATTTCACCACTAAGCCCCATCCTTGAGAATTATGAAAAAGGCAGAATTGAGAGAGAAATACCATGTGACTCTCAGAAAAGGCAGGATGATATAAAAGAAAGAACTGTTGATTGAGATTTAGGAGACCAGAGTTCCAACTCTGCCACAAATCAGCTGTGAAATCATGAGCAAATCAATTAACCTCTCTAGGCCCTAGAATTCTCAGTAGCACATGCTAGTCTAGATTAGTGGGCTTTCCACATGTTTTTGATAGCACTCTCAATCAATTAAAAAAAAAAAAAAACTTTTGAAGAAGCACCTGCGATGTGCACACATATATTTGCTTATTTATCAATATATATAATATTAAAATATATCTTTATATTAAGATATATAGTTTTATATATAATGTGTGTATGTAAAATGCTAATTAAAAATTGCCCAGAAAGGGGCAGCTAGGTGGCGCAGTGGATAGAGCACAAGCCCTGAAGTCAGGAGGACCTGGGTTCAAATCTGGTCTCAGACACTTAACATTCCCTAGCTGTGTGACCCTGGACAAGTCACTTAACCTCAATTGCCTCAGCAAAAAGCAAAAAAAAAAAAAAAAAAAAAAAAAAAAATTGCCCAGAATAAATATTTAAAAAGAAATAAAGATATTTACTCGAGTGGTTAAAAAGGAGCCTTCTTTATTGAGATAGGGAAAATCTCTTTTGACAGCTATGCAAAGCACAGACTGGAAGAAAAGAGACCTGGGTCTGAAATAGGACGGGAAGGCAAGAGTCAAAAGAGATTGGACTAGCGTAGTGGCTATATGAGTAAAGAGATAAGATGAGAGAGATGTTATGGAGGTAGAAATGAAGACATTTATCCATGAATGGGATGAGTGGGAGTATGGGAAGAGTAAGAGGAAGCCAGTAGTTAAATGTGATCCTGAATTTGTGAATTGAGGTCACCAGGAGGATGGTGGTACCCTGGACAGAAACAGAAAAGTTCAAAAAGATAATATAATGAGATCTGAGATGAATATCACAACTCATCCAGGCCGAATCATTCTGTAAAACTGTTGGATTCTGAATGAAAAGTGGAACTCAAATCACCAGACACTGCCACAAAACCCTCTGAAGGATGAGTGATGAAACCACCCAGGTTACTTGGGAGAAAGAGAACAGGAAGAATGGGGGGCTGGATTTTCCCAACAATACCTAGGCAGCTGCTATGGTGGGTGCCCAAGAATTGGTTAGGTTATAATAGTCCTGAGAGCACAGTATCAGGTTCAAAAGGGGGGAAATTGGTAACTTTTCAAGGAGAGAGAAGAGGTAGAGTAAGAGAGGGATAGAAGAGAAAGGTAGGGGATAAATGTGGTTGTATTAAAAACAAGTCCCATGATTGGCTATCACAATGGATATGGAAAATGATCTTTCTTTCCAACCTCCAAATGATTTTGAAATTACTACTACTATTACTTCCTGCCATCTAGGGGAAGGATGAGGGCTAGGGGGGAAAATTTGTAACAGAAAGCTTTGCAAGGGTCAATGATGAAAAATTACCCATATATATGTTTTGCAAATAAAAAGCTTTAATTTAAAAAAAAAATGAACAAAAAAAAAGAAAGAAATTACTACTACTACTTCAACTAACTACTACTAAGATGACTACAACTACTACTGATAGCTAGCATTTTTATAGCAAAGTACTTTACAAATATTACCTGATTTAAGCCTCACAACAACCCTGACAAGCTAGTCCCATTTTACAAAGAAACAGAAGCAAACAGAAGTAAACTTAACTTTGTCTAGAACCACAAAGTAATGTCTTGGACTAGATTTGTGCTTGTCTTCTTAACTTTAATTCGATATTCTAGCCACCATCCCACTCAACTGCCTCCAGCCTCCCACATTTGAGAGATTACTGGCTGATGACAACCTCAAAGATCCCTTCCAGCCTCAAAATTCTGGGATTCACTCAAATTTTTTTTTTCCTCAATGTTTTTAGTAACTCTTCTAAACAAAATTAAGTTTGTATCCTTAAACATATTTTCAAAGTTCCAGTATGCTCAGACTGTGTGTGTGTATGTATGTGTGTATGTGTGTGTGTATATACATACACATACACACACACACACACACACACACACACACATATATATAAAATCTAACTACTACAGAAACTTAAATACAGTACATTTCTGGATCCAAAGAATTCGATACAGGTTTTAGAGCAGATTTAGATCAGATTACTGCATTATGAAAAAGTTCACTTCAAAATAAGGCATTGTGATTTACTTAAAGTCAAATGAAACTAATAACTTCTTTAAGATTTTCTAGATGTTGTTTTGCATATTAATACATATTTATAGTGAGTTTTATTTTTCTCCTTTCCTCAATAGGGCAGGGAGGGAGAGAATTTGAAATAGAAAATAAAACATTTTAAAAAAAAAAAAAGTTTTTTCAGCTTCCCCATCAAATACAAGTCCCTGCAGATCTCCAAAGGCCTGGCCTAGAAGCTGCCTTAGAAGGCTGTCCTGAACTCAGGAAAGGTCTCCTACAGAGAAAACCTATTCTAAGACCATTAGTTCTTGGAGAGATACAAGTCTGAGCCTCCACAGAGGTACAAAAACTCTCAGGAGACCAGGTTAAACTAGCCCCAGAGCTAGAGGGAAGAGCCCAGGCCAGCAGAGGTCAAGTGAGCAGTGGGCCTCCAGTATTCTTCAGGTAAACAGAAGGCTGAGTCACTTAGCTTTTAAAAATCTCGGGGGCCCTTTGGAATTTATCTACCGGTTAACTGCTGGCCTGGAATTACCAAACTGTTTAGGAGGCTGACTAAACAATCCTTTTTAAAAGAAAAATGAAGAAGCATTTTTTCTTCTGCTTTAATGAGAATTAAACTAAACAAAAATTTCCACTTGTTCCTCCCGGTTTTCTTTATAACCCGATCCTTGCCACTTCCCTTTGGGCTCCCACTCAGAGATGAATTAAGAAAAACAGGCAAAAACTAAAGCCCATCTTGCCACCCAGGACTACACAGCTGGCTTTTTAGCCCAGCTGGCTGTAACTCAAACCAGAAATGCAGCACAGTCCAAACCCAGGAACAGACCACGGATAGTGCTGAGCAGTCCACCTTCAACATGTCCATTTGTCATTTGGGATACAGTAACTAAGGACAGGGAATTCAGAGGGCTGAAGAGAGAGGGGAGAAAGAAGTAGCTCTCTGCTCTTCCCTAGCTCATAGATAGATAGGTCATACATCTTTGCAATTATCAGTCACAGGCAAGAACCTCTTTTGGGTTTCCTGTCCATTTGTAGCTAACTTGGCCCAGCAATTGGGTACTACCACAAGCCTACATCTCTCTTGACCCAAGACACATAAAATGTGGGCAGATCTTCACCAAATGGTTTCCAGACTCTTTGGTGTTTGCCATCTTTTGCTAATTATTTTCCTGGAAGCTAAATAAATCCTGAAGGTCACATTGCTGCTGCCAAGATTAAAAAAAAAAAAAAATCTGGCAAAAACCCTGTGCCAACAAATTTACCTCTGACAAGGAGAACAGATTTGATTTGAGAAGGAAAAAAACATCCCTCTAACACACTCTTCTTTCCACACTGCAGTCCCTACTTCTCTATAAATATATTCCGAATGGCTCCATCCACCAATAGGCAGCTGTAGCTCTAACAAGCAAGGGGCCGGGGTCTCAGTTCAAACTAGAAGGCAGAAGCTGACAGTTTGGTTTTTAAGGCCCCAAGAGCCCTAAATGATAAACAACTTCAATCTGAAAGGGGAAAAAAAAAAAGTTTAATACTCCCAAGAATTCCCAACTCTGCCCCCATCCTAATTCAGGATCCAAGGCCTATAAACTGGCTCTGCTGATAAGACAGCCTATCCCAGTTTTTTAACTGGTGATAACACTGCAGCTGAGTGAATACTTTAAGAGCCACTTCAAAGTGATTTTAAGGGCTTAGCATGCATAAGCAGATATAACAGCAAAATTTTCTGCTTCCTCCTAAAAAGTACTTGGTGGTGGATGCAGGAGAAAAAAACCCCAAAATTATTCTCACCTATTCTGAGATTTTAATCTTAAAGGGAAAACTCCCAAAGGATGCTCCCCTCTCCTCCATCTCTATATCCTATTCTTTGCTATAAGTAGCAATGTTCCCTGCAGGATTTACTCAAGGATCATTAGATTTACCCTTTAGAAACTTCACTCATAAGGGCTCAATCAACTCCCCCAAAATAGCCATCCCTCTTCCCAACCTGATTCTTCCTTCCTTGCAATTTTCATTATCCTTCCTCCTCCATGCTCTCATCTCTACCTCACTCTGACTACCCCCAACCCTGAAACTTCAATCCACTGCCCAAAGCATCACTGACTAGATGCTATATATCAGGGTTCTAACTGTCCAGAGAGAAGCAACTGTTGCACACTTTGTCCTGAGCCTGACTCCCCATCTTGTTTTTTTTTGTTTTTGTTTTTGTTTTTTAAACAAAGTAGTTAGGGCCTGTTCACTGGCTGGAAAATTGGTCTCCCTGCTCTGCTGATACAAAAGGTACTTCTCCCCAAGAAGCAGATGAGGAGAAAGCCTCCCTGTGTCCCAACCATGTGTAGATCTGCAGCTCTGACGAAGACAATTAGTTAGCAGTGTGCCTTTGGGACGATTAGCTTTAGAGGGACTGGAGGAATTTTCTCAGCACAGAACCTCACACCTAAAGAGCTCAAACTTAATTACATATGAAGAAACAAGATGATGGTTACTCAGAAAGACATTATAAATAAATAAAGTTCCATCAAGTTAAACTGAAAATGATAGTGCTGATTTGGGGGCTAGGTTAGGATAAAATGAAATTAAATAGTCTTAGCAGCAACCGGTCAATAAATGAAACTTCATGCTCTCTGATTGAGGAGACTTTCTGACAGACATCTTTCTCTCTGTTGGCCAGAGACCTTTTGCAAAGCTTCTCTAAGCAAGCCAACAGGCCCTATGGCTATGAGAAATAAATCCAGATTTCTCCTAAAGCCAAAATAATATCAGGCCATTAACAAATATTTGAGTGACTACAACATGCAAAACATTGTGGCAAGCACTCCAACAGATCTAAGACATAACATGGTCTCTGCCCTCACAATTTTGTTGAGAAAATAAGACATAAGAAAACATTAAAAAGAATATCAGATGATACAATGAGGTGAATAAGACCCCAGCAAAAAAGACCCCAGGTCCTTTGTAAGGAGAGACAATTGACAGAAAGAGGCTTTTGTCTTTGTAGCAGCGGACCCTACCTAGCTGAATTCCCACAGCTATTCTCTGAGGCAAGCAGGGAGAACATTGCCAGGATGATTTTGTCATTGCTTGTGGAATTCCTTGCCTTGATAAAAATTATCATAAGCCCACAGAAGGTAAAGTCATGATGGTTATTTTTCTCCTATAAAAGAACCTACTGGTACCCCACTTCTTTGCAGGTTCACTAGGAACTGCCTGCCCTATGGCAGCAAGTTCTCCAGGAACTTTGCCCGCTTTATGGCATCTTTCTCCTTGTTATAGCCAACTCGTTTCAGGGTTACCCACCAGGCAATGGCGTAATCGTTTCTTTAGGAATTTGGGCTGCCTTGTTACAGCATCTTCCCCCTGGTTATCTGTGAGTTCTGATAGGGAACTTAGCAAATCTTTGTCTCCTGATTTGGAGATGGTCCAATTTTTTTAAGACATCTTGTGACATCCACCAGTAACCCCAATTATGTTTTTGTGATTCAATCCCAGATCCTCAATATGTCATGTGGTGAGTTTTGAAACCTCAATATATTTTGGAGGAGTTCAGCTCTTCTATACCCCTGTAACCCATCATATATATCCTAGTTATTATTAAATGGGGGGGGGGGACAAGTACTTTAGGAATTGAGGAACAAAAGAAAGCCTGGGACTTAAGAAAGGAAATCTTCAGAGATGAGATGATTTTTTGTTTGTTTGTTTTTTGCTTTTTTATTTATTTTTGCTTAGGCAATTGGGGTTAAGTGACTTGCCCAAGGTCACACAGCTAGGAAGTGTTAATTGTCTGAGACCAAATTTGAACTCAGGTCCTCCTGACTTCAGGGCTGGTGCTCTATCCATTACACCATCTAGCTGCCCCGATGAGATGATTTTTAGCTGGAGCTTGAAGGATGCACAAGACCAAGACAAAGTGAAGGCTAGACTTTCTAGAAAGAAAGGAGGTACACAAAAGAAGAGAGTGGCAAGAATATAAAACGCCCGTTTGAAGGTGAATGAGAAGAGTGACCGGAATGATGGCTTTGTGCAGGGGAGGAATTTAAGTCAACAAAATTCATCAAATATTTATTAATCAAATACTGGGTGCCAAGTACTGCAGTAAATGCTTTGGATGCAAGGAGAAAGATCACCCAGGTAATACTCTCAAGGAGAGGAGTACTAAGATAAGTGCTAAAGAGGGGAATATTGGGAAATACAGCTGACAAGATAGGTTGGCACTAGATTGCTAAAAGCTTCAAGGAAGGACAAGGAGAATCACAGCAGAAAATCCTAGGAAACCTGAAGAAAAAAGGCTGGTATTCCTAGACTACTTGGCAGTCTAGACCAGGCTTCTTAAGTAGTTTCCACCCATGATCCCTTTTCACTTGAGAAAATTTTATATGAACCCAGGTATATAAAACAGGTATACAAATCAAACATTTAGTGATAATAAATCACAACTTAGCAATCCCTACATTTAGTTACAAGATCCCAGATGGGGTCACGAAGCACAATTTAAGAAAGTGGGCTCAATATTTTAACATAATTAACATGTAGTGGATATCCTGCCATCTAGGGGAGGGGTGGGGAGTTGGGGGGAAAAATTTGTAACGGAAAGCTATGTAAGGGTTATTGTTGAAGAATTACCCACACATATGTTATGCAAATAAAAAAAAAGAATATATAGACAAAAAAGAAAAAAAAAGAAAGTGGGCTCTAAGATTCCTTTCCCCTTTAAAGATCAGCTCTGGATGCTCAGGTGGTAATGGGTCACTCCAGAGCAGCTGGCCTGTTACTAGTCAGGAATAAATGAATTGGAAAATGCAAATTGTATGCAAGAAGGAGAGTCTGGACTCTCTTTAACTTTAAAGTTTATCCAGTTGAATCCCTCCCAAGTCCTCCTCCCATTTTTAAAGTGATTGGCCCTGGGTCAAACGTTGTAAATTCCTGTAGGTGTTTGATTGTTCTCTTCCCAGATCTCCCTTGGATTGTAGCTCCTAGAGAGTAGAGATTGTTTCTTTCCTTTTTGCTTTTCTTTGCTTACCATATGGTGGGTGCTTAATGTTTGTGGAGGCAGAATTTGAACCCAAACCTCCTGACTCCAAACCCAGCTTGCTTGCTTTCCCTGACTGTCTTCCCACGACTGACGAGATTACCCACACCAAAGTGGTTACAGATCCTTGGAAGATATATTTCCAAGAAATGGGTCTGTGTATACCTCCATTTTTGTTGTTGTTGTTGTTGTTGTTGTTGTTAAACAAAAGCCTTAGGCCAACTTGTCAGACTGGCAGAATTTCAGAGTCATGGACTTTCCCCAAGGCTGCCTCCCTGGACCTTCCCCAACATGAACCAACAGGCAAAGTCTGGCTTCTGACTGATCTTGCTGTACCGGCTCTTTTGTTTCCCAACATAATGGGTTCAAGGTGAAAACCTGGAAGCTCCAGAGGAGACCACAAATGGGTTTGGAGCTTTCTCTTCCTCTTCCCTTTATGCAAATGGCCTTTTGGACTCTTTATATCTTTGAATTATCAAAAGAATTCCAAAATGCCTGCAGGGTCTTTGGCTAGCACTCAGTGTTAGGCTGGGTCATCCTAAGCCTCCTCCCTCCCCTGAGGACCATGAAGGCAAACTTCTCTTTCAGAGGCTGGGATTTTCTTGGCAGAGATACTGGAGTGGTTGGCCATTTCCTAGTCCAGATCATTTTACAGATGAGGAAACTGAGGCAGAGTGACGTGACTTGCCCAAGGTCACACAGGCTACATTTGAACTCCGGTTTTCCTGACTGTAGCTCTACCCACTGCACCACCCAACTAACAACATTTCTATGAGGTTTCCAAAGTGCTTTACCCATCTTATCTTATTTATTCTGATTTTACCTTTACCAAAGACCAAGAACATGGTCAAATTCTGGAGTTATAAACGCAAAGTCAGAAATCTTGAAGGAAGGATCCAAAGAAACCTCTTCTCATTTTGAAGCAAATAAAGAAATGGGAAAGATTTGGATTTGGATGGGCAACCTCGGTTCAACCCTAATTACCTGTGTGACTCTGAACAAGCCATTTGATTTCTCAGTGCCTCAGTTTCCTCAGCTTGAAAAGGAGGTGGTTGGCCTCGAAGGTCCCATTTAGCTTTAAATTTATAATCCTAATAAAAGGGCCTGTGTGCAATAATCCCTGAGCCATCATGATGGATTTTGGTCAATAGAGAACACAGGAAGAGAGAGGTGGGTGAAACTGAGTTAAACATGGGTAGGAGTATTTATGGAGAAGCTAAGTAGTGCTGGGCCTGGAGTCAGGAGGATTCCTCCTAGCTATGTGGTTCTGGGCAAGTCCCTTAACCCTGAGGTTTGCCTCAGTTTCCTCATCTGTAAAATGAGCTGGAAAAGGAAATGGCCAACCACTCCAGTATCTTTGCCAAGAACACCCCAAATGGGATAAATGAAGAATCGTACATGACTGAACATCAACAAAGGAATATTTATCCTTGCAGAAAAAGCTCTCACTTGTCACTATGAATGTGAATTCTTTGGAAGCATTTCCCAGAACAGTTGAGCTGACTTAGCAGGTGTGGCAAGGGGAATCCCTGCCTCCCCATTTCCTTTTGTACAAACACTAGCACATCCATGTCCTCCTCCACCTCCCCACTTCAAACCTCTTCCAGATGGTCATCAGGTATATTTTGCTTTGTAAGACCCGAATCTGAATCTGCTACCAACTCACTCACTTAACTTTGGCAGCTCCAAGCATCTCTAAAATGAGGAGCTTAGGTCATATGAGATCTATGACCCTAAGTCATAACCAATAAGACAATATAAGTCAGATACCATTTAGCCCAGGAGTGAGGAAACATCTGTTTCTCTGTTTAAGGCCTAAGAAATCATTTGCTAATGCAATCTCAGGAGATGATGAGCTGAAAGCTAGATACAACAACTTCCTACTGCTTGAGTTCTAGAAGTTGATGTTCTGTATGGCCCCAGAATGATGCTATAAATATCCAAATGGCCCTTGGCAGAAAAAAAGTTTCCCAGCCCTGATTTAGCCTTTTAAAAAGCAAGGATTGTTTTTTGCTTTTCTATGTATCCCCAATATTTAACAAGTCACGTGGCACAGAGTGGGTGCTTAATAAATGCATGATTACTTGACTGGCTGACTAAGGGCTCCCCACACCCTACTACAACCCACCCTCAAGACATCAACCTGGAGCCAGCCAGAAACAGACTGAAGGTCTCCTGCTCCAGAAGGCAGAATCAGCCCTCCTTTCCACCCAAATCAATGGGATTTGTGTTGAGGAGGAAATCTGAACTAAAGCCAGCTTTAGTCTGGCAGACTAAATGAGTAGGCAGAGCAGGGGCCATCCATATAAGGGAATGATATGACCCCAGAAAAGCACCCCAAACAAAAACCTCTTCCTTGCTGTGGATCACAATGGACCCTCAATGATTCTCTCTGGGACTTGGAAGTTTGTGCTAGAAATTCTAGGAGTCCCCTTCTAAAATGTCACATCTCCCCCAAAGCCATTAATAACTAACCTCAACACCTTACTGCAGATTAACGTTAGAAGGGTAACAAGTCACTGGAAAATCAAAACACAACAGGGGTGCAGAGGAACAAGAGAACAGGGGTGCAGCAAGAATACTACCAAGAAGGGGTGAGGGCTAGGGGGGGAAAATTGTAACAAAGCTTTGCAAGGGTCAATGTTGAAAAATTAACCATGCATGTTTTGCAAATAAAAAGCTTTAATAAAATTAAAAAAAAAAAAAAAGAAAAGAAAAAAGAATACTAGCAGGAAGAAGAAAAGATGGGTGACTTTGGGGAGGGTCAGCCCAGCCGCTGGGATTCCCAACAATTAACAGCCCATCTGGATCCTAACAATGCTGGGAACATTCAAGAGTATCTTGGTTTTTCTGGTTTTACACCTGGAAGATTCATCAAAAATCCTATTCTAGGTGGGAAGAAAACAGCCCAAGTCCCCAAAGACTTTGTTCATTCATTTATTTGTTTTGGGTTTTTTTGAGTTAATTGGGGTTAAGTGGCTTGTGGAGGGTCACACAGCTAGTGAAGTATCTGAGGCTGGATTTGAACTCAGGTTCTTCTGACTGTACTGTACCATTTTCTGGCCCTTATTCAATCATTTAATAAATAAGTACCTATCCTTTGGAAGCTTCATGAGAAGCACTTTGGGGAGAGAAGTAACCCAGGCTTTAAAGAGATTATATAGAGGCAGTTAAGTGGCTTAGCAAGGAGAATATGTATGAGGTCTGAAGTTGGGAAGATCTGAATTCAAATGCACCCTCAGATACATAATACTGGACAAGAAAATCCTGGACTTAGATTGTGTTTACCTCAGTTTCCTCATCTGTAAAAATGGGGATAAAAAATAGCACCAACCTCTGTGAAGATCAAATGAGATATTGTAAAGTACTTAGCAAAATCCTTGGCACATAGTAAGCACTCTATAAATATTACCTATTAATATTTCCCAGGAAAATTTCCATTCCCCAGGTGTGCTAGGGAGCCAATTGTAAGGAGTGTAAGAAGTCTGGAAAAGTGGGATGAGACCAGGCTGTATTGACTGCCACGCTTGCTATTGGATCTTGGAGGCAGTTAAAAGGAAACCTTTGGAGTTTATATAGAAGGGAAGGTAAAATTTAGAAATTCACTTTGTCAGCAGAGTAGAGCATGGATTGGGGAAAAATAAGAGACAGAGAGATCATTAGGAGGACACTGCTCCATGAGCCCAAGAAGTGTCAAACCAGAGGGAGGGGGCTGCATAAGGGGGGACAGGGGATATAAAGAAGGAAGTGACAAAGTCTGAAAACAGATAGATGTGATACAGAGAATGACCAGAGTGTCAGAAAGCTCCTGGTATAGCCTATTCTGTTGTTGTTCAGTCATTTCCAATTCTTTGTGACCTTATCTGGGATTTTCTTGGCAGAGATACTGGAGTGGTTGGCCATTTCCTTCTCTAGCTCATTTTACAGATGAGGAAACTGAGGGAAATGGGGTTAAGGGACTTGTCTAGAGTCAACTAGGATAAATATCTGGGGTCAGAGATGAATTCGGGTTTCCCTGACTCCAAGCCCGATGCTAGCCCAGATGAGACAGTAGAAATGCAATCCTACTCCCAGCCCATGTCTCTATCTTACCAGGCCACCCAATAAGTCTGGTTTTCTCTCTGGTGTCAACTTTTAACCTCCAGTCCTTTGAGAATGTCCAGCTTCCCTGGACACTGACAAAGTAAGGTCATAAGATGATGGAATAGGGTTTGAAGGGAGCTCAGAGGCTTCTACATCAACCTCCTTTCATTTTACACATGGTAAAACTGAAACCCCCCAAAGTTGAAGGGACTTTCTTGATCCAAGTAACAATGAGCACTTCTGGGATTTGAACCCAAACCCATTGCTTCAAATCCAACCTCTCTCCTACTGTATGATCCTGTCCTTTCTGGATGGTCCTCTACACTAAAGCTTCTTAAATTGTGGATTGTGACCTCATATGGGATCTCATAACTCAATATGGGGGTTGTGAAATTATGATTTATTATTGGTAAATGTTTAATTTGTCCATCTATTTTATATACCTATATATCCATCATTTGAGTAAAAATTTCTTGGGCAAAAAATGAGTTGCAAGTGGAAAAAGTTTTAAGAAGCCCTACCAAGGCACAATTTGAAAATTCATTTCAGAAAACTCTAGGACCATTTAAATAACAATCTTCTCTCCCAGGTCCTTATCAATCGATTATGCAACAAACATGTATTAAATACCTACTATCAATCAATTTGATACAAACCAGCATTTTTATTAAGGGTCTAATATGTACCAGGAACTGTGCTAAATGCTGAGAATACAAATGCAACAAATGGGAACATCCCTAATCTCAGGGAATTTACTTTCTAATATGGCTACAAGAAGTGAGTATGTTTATGTATATACACACATATTTTTGTGTGTGTATATACATATATATATGTATGTATAAAAACATACATATAGCTCTCATATATATGTATAAATATAGATATATGATAATTCTATATAAAATACATATAAAGAGAATACATTCAAGGTAGTTAAATAACCAATCCTTGAGGGAAGGAACTATCAGTTGGGGGAGGCTCAGGAAAGACTGACTTCCTGATGTCTGAGCTATGCCTTAAAGGAAGAAAGGTCAGAGAGGTTCAAAGAGAGGGGACCCACATTGTCCAGAAATATTTATGGAAGCACTTTTTTTGTCATCACAAAGACCTGGAGACAAAGTACCAGTCAGCTGGAGATCCGCTGCATGAATCACAGCATATGAAGATAAAGGAATACCATTGTGCTTTAACAAATAATAAATACAATGCTTTCCAATAAACCTGGGAAAACTATGAGATTCAGAGTAAAGTTTAAGGAGATTAAGAGGAACAATTTACATTTGACCCAATGAAGGAAAACCTGATCAAAAGATGTGTTTGGATACTTATTAGTTCTTTGGGGCAAGGGCTGCTGGGTACCGGCAGATAAGGAAAGGAAAGAAAGAAAGTGTCAATTAAACATTAAAAAAACACACAGAAAAGAGCAGAAGAAAAGGAACACAGAAACAAGGCCATTTGATTATTGTTATGCTGAATTTAATATGCATCTTGAAAAAAAAACTGGCTAACTTAAAGTTCCTAATTTTATGAAACCCTCTTTACTGCTCTTTATATCTTGGGACATTCCCATTTGATGAAGCTTGCTAAGTTATTAATACAAAAGAACACTTTGAGGAAAAGAGAGATCACTGGTAACTTTGAAGAGAGCAGTTTCACTGGAGTGATGAGGTCGGAAGGCAGACTGCAGAGGGTTAAGAGTGAGCAGAGGAAGTGGAGGCAATGACTTTGGCTGAGAAAAGGAGAGATGATAATTAGTGGAGATGGAGGGAGGGTTGTAAGGATGGAGGAGACTTGGACATGTCTGTAGGCAGCAGGGAAGAAATCAGCAGATAAAGATAGAAGATTAAAGCAGTGGAGGGAGGAACAATCTGCTGGAGATGAGAAAGGCAAAAAACAAAAACAAAAACTATCTCCCTTCTGCTGATCATGACTAATTTAATTCTTACTTTCCTTGTTGTTCAGGCTTCTGCCAGACCAAGCATCAAGTTCACCTTTTGACTTTCTCCTTTTGTTTTGCTTTCAGTCAATCTCCTGCCTGTCAGTGTGGGCACAGACAAAGTTTGTATGTATAGAGTGGGAGGCTGACCTGATCATTGTGGTGGAGTAGGAGAAGCAAAAGGCTGGAAAGTTGAGAAAAACACTGCATCCTGCTGATTCTGGTCCATGCCTTGGATTCAAGGATCTGAGGCACGTTAGGGCAGACTTCAGGATTTAATTCTACACTGGTTAGCAAGAAATGTACAGAGAAATGTACGATCCACTTCTACTTGTGTCATGTATTCTCTTTAGGATTAGATTATTTAGTTTCCAATTAATTTTTGGTCTATTTTCCTCTGGCCTTTTATTGCATGTGATTTTTATTGCATCATGATCTGAAAAAAAATGCTTTGTAATATATTTTCAAGAGATACAATGTAATAAAACACGTTTAATATATTGGATTACTTGCCATCTAGGATAGGGGGTAGGGGGAAGAGAGGGGAAATATGAAATACAAAGTTTTGTAAGGGTCAATGTTGAAAAATTATCCATGAATATGTTTTGAAAGTAAAAAGCTTTAAGAAAAGAAAAGAAAAAGATACAGTGTAGCAGAATCAAGGAAAGCAGTGGAAGACTAGAGGGTAGGGGGCAGGAGCTGGAGGGAAGGAGAAAGAGAAAGACATTCTCTTAACACCCTCCTCTTCTCCACTAAACACATAATACATTATGAGAAGTAAAATTTAAGGTAAGTGCAGGCCCTCCAGCTTCCCAGCATCAGTAACTTTCAGAGCATACCATCTTGAAACAAATCCATGAAACGCTCCCCAGCTCCATACCACAAAGCACACACAATAATGCAGACTTGCCCACAGGCTAAAAAAAAAAAAAAAAAAGTCAACAACAATTCTTTCAAATTTTGCCAGATGGTCATTTTTCTCATCAGTTCCCACTACCCCCCACCTCAATGCATTTCTCAATCCCTCCCCACTTCTTCCCATGATCCCTGAACTCAAAGAACCCAATTATCATTCTGTAGCCAATGGCCAAGTCTCATATTGGCACACAGTGTATCCTGTGTTGGTCAGCACCTTCTTTAGGACCGCTTTTCTCAATTTTTTTAGTCTCCAGACCCCATAAAGTTCTTAAAAGTTTTTGAGGACTTCCCCCAAAGAACTTTTGATTACACAGGTTATAACCAGCAATATTTACCATGTTGGCATTATTATGAAAATAATTTTGACCCTAAAGCGCCCCCCCCCTCCAAAAGGGTATAGGGGATTCCTCCCTGGAGATCCACATTTTGAGAAAGACTATATTAAAAAGTTACAAAGAAGAAACAAGAATGTTACTTTATTAGTCTACTAAGGAACTCAGAGGCATCCAAATTGTGACTCACCTCTGGGGGAGCAGAGATGGTCATTGGATCATAAATCTGTACTGGAAGGGGCCTTCTAGTCCCTTCTCTTGCAGATAAAGATACTGAGCCCTACCCAGAGAGATGAAGTCATTTGCTTGGGAAGCATTTGAATCCAAGGCCTCTAACTGTAATTTTTTTTTTTAACTTCTGAAGCTGCCAGCCCAGAGGAGAATAGCTGTAGCCCCAAACTCAGCTGGGAGTAAACAACCTGATTCATGGAAGGAGGCACTGGCACAGCACCAAGAACCCCACAGCTCAGGGACTGAGCTTCCCAGACACCACCTCCAGGCAAAGTTGACTGGTTATTCTCCTAGTCCACCAAAAAAAAAAAAAAAAGCTAGCAGGGTGGAAGAAAAATTCATAATCCCTTTTCCTGTTCCACCCACAGCGCCTGATCTCCCTCAACATCAGTAAGCAGACTGTGATTCCTCTCCCTGGCAGGGAGGTCCTCTATGTCTCGTGGTCTCACAGCATAAATAACCAGGACCTTTAACATGTTCCTCTTCATTGATTCATTTTCTCTCTCTGTCCCTGTTTCTCTCTTTGTGTCTCTCTCTGTCTCTCACTCTCTTTTTCCTATTTAACTCCCAAAGAACTCTTTCCCCAAAAGGGGAACAATCACTGAAGCAGAACCTCAACCCCACTTCATTCTTCAGGCTGTCCTTCCATGAGCAGGCCCCTCAGCAACACTCAGCCAGCTAAGCAATCCTAACTGTATCCCAAGGAACCAACATAGGAAACCAGAGACTTTTCTCCCTGCTAGTTTTCTCACTAGCAGTCTGGTTTGCTGGCTGACCCCTATCTCTTTGGAGAAGTCAAATGCTCTCTCTGAGATCCTCTCTTCCATATGACAACTTTCCTACTCAAAATTAAAGTGGGTAATGAGCCCCCCATAACTGGATGTGTGTAAGTATAGCCTGAAAGACCACTTGGAGATGGTGTTTAAAAGTTCCATGTTTTGGTTAGGGCCCTTCCAAAGGAAATTCTGTGATACTATGATTTCATTTCTTTTTTCTTCTTCTTAACAATAGCTTTGTATTTTCAAAATACGTGCAAAGACAGTTTTCAACATTCTCCTTGCAAAACCTAGTTTTCCAAATTTTCCTTCCTTCCTTCCTTCCTTCCTTCCTTCCTTCCTTCCTTCCTTCCTTCCTTCCTTCCTTCCTTCCTTCCTTCCTCTCATTTCCCCCTTCCCTAGATAGCAAATAATACAATATAAGTTAAACATGTGTAATTCTTTTAAAAAATATTTCCACATTTATTTGATTTCATTTCTATGACTATACTAAGCCAAGGAGAAGAAACAACTTATCAGCTCTCCATACATCTCATATACATTTATCTTTTTAAGAGAAGGCTTTCCTAAAAATGGTATTGATACCTGTTAGTTAAAAGACACACAAAAAGGCCTCCAGTCTTAGAAGTTAAGTAGAAAACGTCTAGTATAATATGGACAAGGGAAATGAGAAAGCATGGAGAGGTTCTAATTTGTACCAATGAAACGATCAGTCATATCAATTAAATTACAAATCAATGACATGTTCACAAGAAGGAAAAGGGGGAAGGCAGAAGTATATGACACCAATTTTAAAGATGGGGAAACTGGCATGGAAAAGTTAAATCAATTGGCAATAATCATACAATGACCCCTTTTGTAGTTTTATTATTATTATTAATTTTTTTTTGATAAACAGAGCTGACATAATCCAGGTACATGATTAAAAGGGTTGAGAGAGAACTCGGTTCACATTTCTCTAAAAAGAGAGGCAAAAATTAGTTCCTTCATAAATTCAGAGAGGCTTCTTCCTCAGTGCCATATTCTTTCCCCTCTACCACGTCTCTCCTTGACCATACTCCACACACCCTCTTGCAGAAAGTAGAAATTACATTTAAGGAGAGGCAGGGTCCCAGAGAATGCCTTGAATGAAGGAATTAGTATAGAAGTGACCTTCTGATCTGGGGCCTGGCTTCTATGAGCCCATCCACAAATGCCCACATAAACACAGATCCAAGAATTACAGAGGAATGAACAGAAATCCACAGCATGGTCACTGGCTTACATTGGCAGGCCTCCTCTGAGCCAATCAGGACTCTCTCATTGTTTGCCAGAGTACAAAAGACATTCTGTTCAGAAAGTTCAAGAAGGGAAGGCAAAAAAAAAAGCTGGGGGGCTTCTCCTGAGGCCCACGGAGAAAAGCAATGGCCCCGACAAGGCTCTCTGCTTGGCTGGGAGAAAATTGAAGTCATTTCCAGGACAGAGGCGGAGGTGATTAATGTGTCACCTAGGTACAGAGCCTTCCTTCTGAGGACACTTTTCTATCTCTAACAGTCTTGGCTAGCCCCAGCCCTTGGGACATCTCCCCCAGCCCTGAGTGCTGAGCAACGTCCTAAAGCACAAGTCTGGCCCAGATCGGAACAAGTTTTTGCCAAATGCAGAATAGGAAGGGAAGCCCGGATTCTCTGCTTTGGGCCGGCTCAGACGTTCACCGTCTGCACAAGATACGTGGTTAGCGTCAAGCCCCTCAGACAGGGTCCGCTGGAGAGTCACCACCTCCAGCTCCCTCCCAGATTGCCACGGGACTGGACGAGAGCCCTTGCGGACCAAGCCTCCTTCTACCTCTTGGAGAACCCAATCCCTCTGATATTAAGGATCTCTGGAGGATATCCTGATGCACAGGGCGTTCCTGGGAGGGAGAAGGCTTCCCCGCTCAAGAGCTCTCCCCGTCCCAAGAAATGCTCCCCGGACCCATGGACTCCAGAGCCGGCATCTAGCCCAGCTTCATTGGCTTTCATTGTAAAAGTACAGGCCGGGAGCAACCGCCCTCGTGCCCGGGGCGCAGGGATTTCTAAAAAGAATCTCTAGCACGAAAACTAAGGTAAGGGGGAGGATTTTTTTTTAAAGAAGTAATCCTCAGGTACAAATTCTAGCGCTAAAATTAAGTCAAAACGATGGCGATGTATGTGCTCAAAAAAAAAAAAAAATCCGATTCAGCACAAGGAGAGCGCGTCCAGCCCAGAAAGCTGCCTCTTTCCCTCCTGCTCACCTAATAGAATCCAACTGTTGCAGCATGACATCATTCCCCAGAGCCCCGGAGCCGAGTGCAGGCGGCCGCCGCCAGTGCCGAGTAAACACAAGAACCAGGACGAGCACAAACAATCAGCCAAAGTCGGGGGCGTTCTTTACCTGAAATTCCCGGGGCTTTCCTGCCCACTCCATCCTCAGCGGGTATCGCTCACACCAAGCTCAGGCCGGGGAGCCCGGGCCCCCAAATCCGCTCGCCTAGGCTCCAATACCTGCTGCTGCGTGCTTCCCACAGCTCCTTCCTCTGACCCTTCCAAAGCTCCTTCCAGCTCCAGTGAGCACACAAGCACGACTAGCTGGCCAGGCCAGTTGTCATGGAGACCCTGTTCTCCCTCTGGCTCGCTTTGCCCTCTCCCTCTCTCTTCCTCCCTCTCTCTCTCTCTCTCTCTCTCTCCTCTCTCTCACATGCACACACACATACACACACACTGTTCTCTGACTCTGTCTCACACTGTTCTGTCTCACTCTTACACACACACACACACACTCTATTCTGTCTCACACATTCTTCTCTGACTCACTCTTACACACTCTGTTCTGTTTCATGCACACACACACACACACATATATATTCTATTCTCTCTCACACACTCTGTTCTGTCTCTCACACTCTTGTCACATATGCACATACAGACACACACACACACACATATATATATATTCTATTCTGAGTGTCTCTCCCTCTCACACATTTTCTGTTCTCTCTCCCTCTCTGTCTCTCTCTGTCTCTGTCTCTCTATCTTTGTCTCTCTGTTTCTGTCTCTCTCACACACACACACTCTATTCTGTCTCTCACACACTCTTTCTGTTCTGTCTCACACACATTATTCTGTCACACACATATACATATATATATGTATATTATATATATTCTATTCTCTCACACACTCTTTCTGTTCTGTCTCTCTCCCTCTCTCTGTTTCTGTCTCTGTCTGTCTGTCTGTCTCTCACACACACACACACACACACACACACACACACACACACACACTCTATTCTCTGTCACTCACACACACTGTCTCAGTTCTGGAGGCACCCATGAAATAACAGCGCCTCTTTCTGGGCTCAGTTTTCCTCACATTCCCCCCCTCCTACCTCCCTTCAGTCAAACAGAGGCACCGAGCTGTTCCTGGGAACTCGTTCCCACAGCCCTGAGGAGAGAAGGGAGAAGACACTAAGATGGCTTGTTCTCTGTCCCTCCAAAGTCATCTCCCTGTTATTTTTTAAAACAATGGGACTTGCAAGACTCCTGAGTTGCAGGAGGGAGCTGGCTACAGCAACCAGGAGAGGAAATAATGCTGCCTTTGGGCTCTGCCTTGCTTTGACTTGTTTCTGCACTTGGGATTTTCCGGGCTGCGATGTGGGCGGAAATGCCCCCACCTCAGCCCGGGAGCCCGCCCAGACTGGCCTCTGTACTTACTCTGCTGCCGCCGGGTCTCGGGGATGGCTTTAGTCAGTGCAGGCCCTCCTGGGGCTGGACTCAGAGCCTGGACAGTCTCTCATCTTCCTGAAAACCAAAACAATCGCTCAGTCAGGACTGTGTGAGTGGTGGTCCGGCCTCAGCATCACAATGTGGAGGAAAAGCTGGCACTCCCCTCCCTTCCGTCCTCCCTCTCTCTTCCTTTGCTGTCCTGCATGCTGGAATGGCCCGCAAGGACCAGCCAAGTCGCTTTCACAGACCACCAAACTCAGGGAGCAAAAGCTTATAGATAGCCAGAATAAGACTGCAAGTTATGGTGGAGGGCCTAGATCCCAGGGTCCTCCCGAGGCCTGGGGTCCTACCCAAGACTGGAGGCCAAAGGCTCTGGTGGTCCCTGAGGCTAGAAGGCACCTATCTATGTCTGTAATTACTAAGTCTAAGGGGAAAAGGATTGTTCTTGGGACTCTGAACACCTGGGGTCAAACCAGCTCTGTCCCTCATCAGCTCTGGGGTCTGGGGCAAGTCACCAATTTTTAACCCTCATGAAAAGGGGTTTCCTAATGAAAAAGGATTAATAATACCTGCACTCCCACTTCTGAGGATTGTCTTGGGTCAAATGGTAGGAGTGGGATTTCCTTCTAAACTATATCTTAAAACCGCACTGAGACTTTGGGGACATCTTGTACCATCACTTCATAGATTGGAAGAAAACTGCTTTCTTCCTTTCCCTTTGGATACAGCTCTGGGCCTCCTTCCTGTCTGAGTCTTAGCAAGTCGCTTCCCCTCTGCCTTTTTCTTCCCCGCCATTCCCCCACATATGATATCAGAGGGGATTGGACTAGCTGACATTTCCTCTGGCTTTAAATCTTGTGGTTATAAATATATAACCTTGGGCTTATATGATGCCTTATATTTTTCAAAGCACTCAGACAAAAATTCTCACTTAACAACCTCATGACAAGGTGGGTAAAGGCCCAGCTTCTTAAGCTGTGGGTCACAGCCCTATCTGGCGTCTTATAACTGAATGTGGGGGTTGCAAAATTATAAATTATTATTCATAAATGTTTGCCTATTTTATATACCTTTATACCAGGGGTCACATAAAAATTTCTTGGGCAAAAAGGAGTCAAGTGGAAAAAGTTTTAAGAAGCCCTGGGCAGGTGAACATTCTCTCCATTTTATAAAAGAGAAAATAGACACTGAATAGCTAAAAAGGCTTGTTCAGGGCACAGACTGAGTTAATGGTAGAACTTTGCAGAGAGTATTGATTTCCTGACTCAAGTACAGAAAACTCTTTCCTAAATGAGACTGCCTAGCATAAAATGTGTTCCCTATAGAAATATGAAGGGAAGCTTTAATGCACTGATCTTCTTCCTAGTGTTATAACATCAATGAGGACTGACATTTTAAAATTTATTTAAGATTTTTTTTTGCTTTTTTTTCCTGAGGCAATTGGGGTTAAGTGACTTGCCCAGGGTCACACAGCTAGGGAATGTTAAGTGTCTGAGACCAGATTTGAACTCAGGTCCTCCTGACTTCAGAGCTGGTGCTCTATCCACTGCACCACCTAGCTGCCCCTATTTTAGATTTTTAAAAATACATATATGAATTTGACATAAAGACCTTCAGGACCTACCTACTAAGTTACAGATGGGTGTAATTTAAAGGAAGAAGCTGCATACATAAATTTAAGGGAAGAAACTGCATATATTATATAATACACATATATATATATATATAACATATAATATATATGTGTATATATAGGACAGGTAGGTGGCACAGAAATAGGGCACTGGGTTTGGGTCAGAAAGAATCATTTTCCTGAGTTCTAATCTGGCCTCAGACACTTATTAGCTGTGTGAACCTGTTTGCCTTCATCATGTTTTCCTCAGTATCCTCATGTGTAAAAATGAGCTAGAGAAGGAAATGGGATTTTCCAGCCTGAGATGTGGGCTCATCTCATCCAGTGAGCTCTCCCAGACTGACCTCCGTGTCTTGGCAAGAAAACCCCAAGAAGAATCACCAAGAGTTTAACTAGAGTGAAACTGAACAACCACCACAATAGTGTGTGTGTGTGTGTGTGTGTATACATACATGTGTGTCATAAACACACATTTATGTGTGTATATATACATGTTAAATATATATATATATTCATATACCTATATATACATAAATACAAACACATATTTGTCTATACATACATGCTCACTGTGCAGCAGTAATGTTAAACTCAAATAGAAAGAGATTCCTGTAACCCCATATTAACTTAGCAAACCACAAATTGACATAATCTATGTTGCATTGTATTTTTATTTATTTTGTTAAACATCTACAAGTTATATTTTAATCTAGTTCAGGCTACACTTCGGAGCTTTGCAGGCCAGCCAGCAGCAAATATGACATTTGTGCTATATAGGATGTTTAGAAAGGGTAGAAGAAAAGAGGAATGTTACAAAATCTAACAGAAAAAAAAGTAAGACATTACCAACTTCAATGCTGGGATCCCTGAATTAGTGTCCCAACTTCAAGTCTCAAAGAAAATATAAGATCATTAAAGACCAAGGCAGAAGAACTGGGTTTAAGCTTTAACTCTATAACTTACAAGCCCAGAACATTGATCCTGTTGTATTGTTCAGTTGTTTTCAGTGGTATCTGACTCTTTGTGATGCTATTTGGGGTTTTCTTGGCAAAGATACTAGAATGGTTGGCCATTTCCTTCTCCAGCTCATTTTACAAATGGGGAAAATGAGGCAAACAGTGCCCAAGGTCACACAGGTAGGAATTAACTGAGACCAGATTTGAATTCAGAAAGATGAGCAGCACTCTCTCCACTGTGCTAACTCCATTTTCCTCATCTGTAAAACAAAGGGTTAATAACCAAGGTGATCTACAAGGTCTGTTTCTAAATCCTATCTATGATCCAGATGATCAAGACTTCTCCTTCCCCCTCCCAACACCAAACTTATTTCCCAATGACCTTTTCCCTTCCCCAACAGAGAGGGCTATTAAATTCCAGGTGAACTTTTCCTGACACATGCTATTCTCACCCTAGAACTACACCTTCTGCCTGCCTAGGTCTAGTAACTTTTAGACCAGAGGACTTTATACTCAAGAAAAAAAAAAAATAATGCTGATCTCCATCCTCCTCAATGTAAAAACTATATAATACAGAGGCATTGTGATGGGGAGGGAAAAGAGGAAGAAGAAGAGGAAGGAGGAAGCTTGAAGGATCACCTGCCAAGAGCTTAAAGCTCACGCATGGCAGTGAAGTCTGCTTCTAGGGAAAAAAAAATTAGTTATCTCAAACTACAATTCTACAGTTTTGTTAAGTCCTCCCAACTGGACGCAGCATGTGGGCTCTGCGCCTCCTAGTGGCACCTTGAGTTACAAGGCTTTGTGGCTGGAATAAGGGGGAGAATGGTACACAATTACATAGATAATACTTATAGAACTTAATTTCTTGTCCTTCAAATGCTTAAGCTGGAAGGGAACTAAAGAGGCTTCTCAGTTTCCTCCTTCCCCTTCTGACTGATTTTTCCAGTCAAACTGTAACAAGAATTTCCATCTTTTCTTTAAAATCTACAAGGGAGAGTTCCCTACCTTCCACTGGGGAGGAGTTTCCAAAGCTTATTTTCAGAAAGTCCTTCCTAACATCTAGCCGGGGAACCTCTTGCTGTAATGAACAATGATTTCATCCTATCCTACACTAAGAGAAAACTTAGAACAGCTGTTCCCTTTCACTCACACAATATTCTTTCACAGACTTAAAAGCTGTAATTAAGTCTCCTTCCTCATTTGTCTATTGTCTATTGGCTAAACAAGTCCAGACTGTAGCTTCTCCTCAAAAGGCCTATTTTTCCCAGATCTTTCTTCGGGGGCTTTTTTTTTCCCCTCTGAACCCTGTCCAAGCCTTCCCTATCCACTCAATAACCAGTCTCCACTTCCAAGAACCATAACATCATACCGCTGTTTGCCAGACTGCCCAGTACTCAGTGATGTCCTGACTCCGGCTGAGCAAGGGTGGCAAACTGTTAGCAAGACATCATTCAACAAATAACAGTCATTAATTCATTCAATATATAGATCCCATGTACCCAACTAGGTGTATAATAATACAGCACAGTAGACCTCTTGATTGTTTAGTCAGGGGAAAAAAGACAATGAAAAATTGGGAAATAAGTCCCAAGTAACCAAAGAGCTGAAAGGAGACAGAAAGATGTGGGGAAAGGAGGAGTCTATATAGTCTAATCACTCACACTTCTCTCAGAATTCAGTTCTAGGAAGAGCCAGTCAGACTGATGGAAGATAAAGGCGAAGGAAGAAGCCAGTCCCAAGAGAAGGCAGGGCTCTGATTTAGTCACATCTACAAAGAGTATCCTCTCCATGAAGATAGAATAAGATAGTTCATAATAAAGGGGGAGAGAATTTAGGGAAAATATAGGGTCTTAGTTATTAGATCAGTTAACAAAAGATGGTTGTGAAATTTCCTTATTTAGGCCTTTCAATTCAAGACAGCCTTAACAGGGAGAGAATTTAGGGAAAATATAGGGTCTTTTAGGTACTAGGATCAGTTAACAAGAGATGATCATGAAATTTATTTAAGTCTTTCAATTCAAGAGAGATTGTCATCTATCAGGGAAGCAGGAATTAGTCCTAAATATCAGAGGATTCCTTCAAGGTCACTTCCAACAAGGAATCCAAAGAATTTTTTTAAAGTATTTTATGGGGCAGCTAGTTGGTGCAGTGGATAGGGCATCAGCCCTGAAATCAGGAGGACCTGAGTTCAAATCTGGCCTCAGACTCAACATTCCCTAGCTGTGTGACCCTGGGCAAGTCAATCCCAAATGCCTCCTCAGGGGGGAAAAAAAAGTATTTTATTTTTCCAAATACATGCAAAGATAGTTTTCAACATCCATTTTTATAAAACTTTGTGTTTCAAATATTTCTCCCTGCCTCACTTCTCCTCTCCTTAAATGGATTTTTCTTAATCACATAATTTTTAAACTATATTCTTGCTAGCTGTCTCTCAAAGGGTCCAGAGGAATTTGGAACAATTTAGAATCCTAGAATATCAGAGTGGAAAAGAAGTCCAGTCCCAAGTTTATGTAGGCTGACAAATACCTAAACAGAAATGTCACTATACCCCATATGAGGAGCAACCTAACCTCCTCTTGAAGGTCTTTAGAATAAAAAGCTTCCATCCCTCTGGACAGGACCTGTTCTATTAGGAAGCTTTCTCCTCCTCTGGAGTCAAAATTAGTTTCTCTGTAAATTCTAACGAAGCTGCATGTCAGTCATAGAATGCTAAGCTAAAATCAAGGAGATCTGAATTCAGGTGCTCCTCTGAGCATTAAGCATGAAGATTCAGTATTCTTAGTCAACTAATTAATTATAATTATTAATTAATTATTGTTTTATACTATATATTAAATAATTAATAATAATAATTAATGTTAAGCACTTAATAGGTGCCAGACACCATGCAAAGCAATGAGGATACAATGAAAGTTTTAAAAATAAAAAACCTGTCTGGATTCTAGGAGTTTACAGTCTAGTGCAATAAACAACAGACAAACCTATGTACCAACAAGTTAAGTACAGGATAAATTGAGAATGGCCTCAGAGGGAAAGCACTGAAATTAAGGAGGACTGGGAAAGTCTTTTTGCAGAAAGTGGGATTTTCCCTGGGACTTGAAAAAAGTCAGAGGCCCACACATGACAGAGATGTTCATGGTAGAGCCACTCTAAGCATGGGAAACGGCCAGGGAAAATGGAGCATCTTATGTGATAAGGCCAATGGACCCCCGAGAAAGATGTAAGAAAGAAGACTGGAAAAGTAGGGAGGGGCCAGGTGGCAGAAAATAAGTGGGTTGGGCTTAATAATCAGCTTTCAATTTCTCATTCCTTTCTGACGGAGGGTCCTAACTCTGCCTTCTCCTATGATGGGTCTCCATGATCCTTGCCACCTTCATCCTCGCCCTATCAGGTCACCCACCAAATTGGCAGCTTCCTACAGCTGCTGAAACTGCTTCAGAGAAGAAAAAGAATTGCACAGATCTTCTTGTCTGGTGGAGTTCCTCCCTCCCTAATGAATGCCCCCTTCCCCTTGCAGGTTCCAGAGTGGAATAGGCAAAGACCCCCGGAGGAAGCATGCAGCATCATTGCAGAGGAACACCTGATCTCACAGCCCAGTGAGTGGCAACCTAGTCTTAGAGCTGGCTGTTCCAATTACTAGACCTCTATAACTTGGAAAAAGTCACAGCCTCTCCAGGCCTCAGTGTAAAAGAAAGGGAAGGACGGGGAAGAAAATCAGTATTTATATACCACACTGGGCTAAACATTTCTACAAATATTGTTTTTCAAACAACCTGGGAGATAGGTGCTGTTATTATCCCCATTTTTAGTCGGGGAAACTGAAGCAGAGAGTGACTTGTTCAGGGTCATACAGCTGATAGATGTCTGAGGAAGAGTCTGAGATGGACTTGATGGTTTCTGAAGTCCCTTCAAGTCCCAAATTTCTATTCTATTCTAAACTCTCCCAGCTTCCTGTGCTTTAGGATTCTGGCCCAGGGAAAGATCAATTTTGTTAGGTTCATGATGTATTATTGTCAACCAGGGAACACAAGGGAAGGAGGAGAGAGGGGGGAGAGAAAAAAAGGAAAGAAGGAAGGAAGGAAGGAAGGAAGGAAGGAAGGAAGGAAGGAAGGAAGGAAGGAAGGAAGGAAGGAAGGAAGGAAGGAAGGAAGGAAAGAAGGAAGGAAAGAAGGAAGGAAGGAAGGAAGGAAGGAAGGAAGGAAGGAAGGAAGGAAGGAAGGAAGGAAGGAAGGAAGACGAAAAGAGAAAGAGATAGAAACAGACAGACACATACAGAGAGAAGGGAAAAGAGAGCCAGAGACAGAGAGAGAGACACAGAGACATAGGGATAAAGAGAGAGGTAGGAGAGGGAGGAGACAAGAGACAGAGTAACAATCAGAAACAGAGAGAGTGTGAGAGAGAGAGAGAGAGAGAGAGAGAGAGAGAGAGAGAGAGAGAGAGAGAGAGAGAGAGAGAGAAGAAAAAAGAGAGACAAAAAGAGCAAGAGAGAGACAAACACAGACTGAAAGACACAGAGACAGAGAGAGACAGAGGGAGAGGGAGGGAGGGAAAGAGAAAGGGGATGAGAGACACACACACAGGGAAGGGGGTGGGAGGCTCAGAGCCTTGGGGTGATCTGACTGAGGTCAGGCAGGCAGCCACAGACTACAAAGAGCCTCCCTTCCTGGAGGAAGGAATGGAAGTTTGGGGTTTCCTGTATCGGGGAGGGTGAGAAGCAGAAGAAAGAAACCAAACCAATGCTTTTGGGAAATAACTTGAAGGTAGTGCCGGGAAGTGAGTGGGGACACACACTGTCTACTTTGGACACAAGTCCTAAAAGGAATCCACTACCCCAGGAGTATCTTAAATCAGCCAAGGAGAAATCCACGCTTGCTCAATTAGAATCGGGCTGTAAGATGGGCTGCCTCTGGAACTAGAAAGTGTGAAAAGAAAACTCCACCCTCAGCTGCCCAGCAAAGAAGGCCTGGCAGGGCCCAATCTGTTATCCTCCACGGGTACAACCCCATGTTTTTCCAGGCTTCCCCAAAGAACAGGAAAAGCCCCACTCAGC
The DNA here is from genome assembly GCA_023553655.1 of Myrmecobius fasciatus. Lineage (NCBI taxonomy): Eukaryota > Metazoa > Chordata > Mammalia > Dasyuromorphia > Myrmecobiidae > Myrmecobius > Myrmecobius fasciatus. The sequence continues at coordinate 110,237 of JAJPUD010004877.1, forward strand.
AGGTGCTGAAAGCTCCCATGTTGCCAGGGTTATCACAGGGGCCCTGGACCAGCTCCCGACCCCACATCCATCACAGAAAAGCAGTAAGAGATTAATTCTTTTAACTGTAGTCCTGCTAGTTTCCTCTCAAAGACCCAGAGGAACTTAGAACAGCTTAATAGTCATAGAATATTAGAATAGGAAAAGAACTCAGAGGTCATTTATCCAACCCATCCTTATCTCCATCCTCAGTCCAATCTCCTCATCTCCAGCAGATTACTCACTCAAACAGCCACCCTCTCACCTTCTCCCCATCTACTGCCTTCAAACATGACAGAGAGAGGGAGAGGGAGACAGACATAAACTTGGCCAGGGTCACCATACCCAGTGATTTCTTAATGACCAATTTGATAGCCCTTTCTTAATTTCATCCTTCTCAGTTTTTTTTTAAATTTTCTCTTTATTTAAAAAAAATAGAAAGAAAGAAAGACAAGAGAAAAAAATTAAACAAAAACAATACAAAACAGAACAGTATCATTTAACCAGTGGAACATCAGGGAGGATTCAAAATACATATATCTACATTCATTACTGGTCCTTGTAATGTACTTTCCAATTCCTGCTAACTATTCAACTTTAATTCTGCTCCTTAACTTGCCTTGTTATTACTTAACCTCCGCCCACCCCTGGATCTTCCCCTTGTCTTCTCTCCTCATTCTTTGTTTCTCTCTCTACCCATCCCTTCCCCCTTATTTCTTGATAGATTTTGAAGGATGCTGTACCCTTCATGGTATATATGAGGTGTTGCCTATTTAACCCATTTCTAATGTGAGGTTTTCAGAACTACAAGTCCCTCTCCCCTCTGTGTCTATTCTTCTTCTGCACCTCATTTGTATAAATCTTTCTTTTGAGCTATTCAATGACTGATATCAGTCTTAAACATATGGTATATATTTCCATGTAAAAACATAAACAATTTGTCCATGTTAAGTTCCTTGAAATTAATCTTGGTTATCGACTCTTATATGTTAAATTTTCTATTGAGTTTGGATTTAGTTGAAAGTCCTGAAAATCTGCAAACTTGTTTAATGTCCATTTTTTCCATTCAATATTGTGGATAATTTTGTTGGATGTGATTTTTTTGGCCACAGGCCTAGTTCTTTGGATTGCTGGTATATATGATTCCAGGGCCTGCCATCTTTTATTGTGGCTGCTGATAAGTCCTGTACAATTCTAATTGTAGCTCCAGCATGGTTGAATTTTTTTTCTTGTTTCTTGCAAAGTCTTCTCTTTAATCTGGGGTTTCCAAAATTTGACAATAATATTCCAATGTATTTTCCACAAAGGATTTCTCTGAAGTGGTGATTGGTGGATTTTTTTCTGTTTCTACTTTTCCCTCCTGTTCTATCACTTCAGGACAATTTTCTTGGATTATTTCTTGCATTATTGGATCAAATTTCTTTTTTTGGTCACAGTCTTCAAGTAGTCCAATTATTCTTATATTTTCTTTTCTTTTTTTAGTTTATTTTTTAACACACATTGCTCTATGAATTATGTTGGGAGAGAAAAATCAGAGCAAAAGAAAAAAACCATGGGAGAGATAAAAAAAAAAAAAAACCAGAAAAAAGAAGTGAACATAGCATGTACTGATTTATATTCAGTCTCCATAGTTCTTTTTCTGGATCAGATGGCATTTTCTGTCCAAAGTCTATTGGGATTATCTTGGATCACTGAACCACTGAGAAGAACCAAGTCTTTCATAGTTGATCATCACACATTCTTGCTATTATTGTGTACAATGTATTCCTGGTTCTGCTTGATTTGCTCAGCTTCAGTTGATGTATAAATTTTCCCAATTTTTTATAAAACAATAATATTCCATTGCCTATCACAACTGGTTCAGCCATTCATTCCCCATTTGATGGACATCCACTCCCCTTTTCCAATTCTTTGCTACCACAAAAAGAGTTGCCACAAACATTTTTGCACAGGTAGGTCCTTTTCCTTCCTTTATGATTTCCTTGGGATTCAAACCCAGTAATGGCACTGCTGGTCAATTGATAGTTTGATAGCCCTTTGGGCATAGTTCCAGATTGCTCTCCAGAATAGTAGGATCAGTTCACAACTCCACCAACAAAGTATTAGTGTCCTATTTTCTTTTCTTGATCTGTTAGTTTTCTTATAAGATGTTTCACATTCTGTTTTCATTCTTTATATTCTGCTTTGTTACTTCTTGGTCTCTTAGAGCTTCACTGGCTTCCCCTTGTCAAAAAATTTTCTTTCTAATTTTCTTTCTTTTTTTTTCCTGAAGCAATTGGGGTTAAGTGACTTGCCCAGGGTCACACAGCTTGGAAGTGCTGTGTCTGGGACCACATTTGAACTCAGGTCCTCCTGACTTCAGGGCTGGTGCTCTATCCACTGCACCACCTAGCTGCCCCCAATTCTAATTTTCAAAGTATTATTTTTGTCTTTAAGACATCCTTCTCTGTTCTTACATTTGACACTGTTGATGGCCATCTTGCCCCTTGATTCTCTTTCTTCTTTGGGATTTTGGGACATTACTCTGTTTTGGGTCACCTCCTGCCTCACTGTTTCTGTACTGTGTCCCTTAACTGTGCTCATTCTCCAAGGCTCGGTCTCATGCCCCTTCTGTTTCTATCCTCTCTCTTGGTGACTTCATCAAAGCTTCATCTCTATGATGAGGATTCACATATAACCAACCTTAGTCTCCCCTCTAGATTTCAGTCTAGCATCACCAATTGCCTACTGGTAATCCAAACTGGAGACATGTTCAAAACAGAATTCATCATATTATCTCCCCAAACCCACCTTTCATCCAAACTTCCCTATTTCTATCTAAGATACCATTCTCCTTCACCTCATATATCTAGTCAGTGGGCAAATCTTTTCCATTTTGAATTCCACGATATCTCTTCCAGCCATTTTATTCTCATAACAACTACAGCAGGTAGATGCTATTATTATCACCACTTTACAGACAAGGAAACTGAGGCAGGCAGCAATTTTTGAGTCTATGTTTACCCAGCTAGTAAGTGTCTGAGGCAAGTTTTGAATTCAAGTGTTCGTGACTCCAGATCCAGAAAGAATCTTGTTTCCTTTATGTCCAAGGAAGTTAATGGAAGTATTCTAAAGCTGGGAGTACCTAGGAAGAAAAAAAGAGACCCCTCTAGAAGTCATGGGAAGAGGAGGTCAAGGCTGGATTCTCCTACTTGCCATATAATGGAAACGTAATACTCTTTATAAATCTTAAAGTGATATATAAATGAAAACTACTGAAAAGTCAGTGCCAGTAGTATCATCAAATAGATCCCTACAAGTCATACACTGACTTAGAAAACCACAAATTAACATCAACTACTATTATTTTTATTTATTTTTTGAAATATTTCTCATAGACATTTTCCTCTGGTAGGAACTGTACACAGGAGTTATTCCAAGACTTGTGATCCACAGGCCCTCAAGTTTAACAGCCCTGGTCTATACCCCAAGATTATCCTTCAGTAGAGTAGCTTCTTTGAATCCTGATATTGCCAGGGAGTGAGACTTCTGCTACATCCCCTGGAGACTGAGGGAAACAGTCTCTCAAATATCTCATAGCTTTCTCCTTCTCTCCATCAACAAGCTTTCCCCCTTCTCTCCATCTCCCATAAAGGAAATGAATAAATGAAGCAATTGTTAAGGAAATAGCACTCTGCACAATGCTGGAATTGCAAACAGAAAAAACCATTCCCTTTCTCAAGGAGTTCACCTTTTTTTTTGGATATACATGTACTTTCTTTCTTTCTTTCTTTCTTTTTTTTTTACATATTTCCTTATGAATCATGTTGGAAGAAAAAAATCAGAACAAAAGGAAAAAACCACAAGAGAAAAAAAAAACCAAGAAAAAGAAAAAAAGTGAACATGTGTTGATTTACATTCACTCTCCATAGTGTTCTCTCTCTCTGTCTCTCTCTCTCTCTCTCTCTCTCAATATGGATGGCATTTTCCATCTAAAGTTTATTGGGATTGCCTTGGATCACTGAACTGCTGAGAACCTAGTCTTTCATGGCTGATCATCACACAATCTTGCTGTTGCGTGTACAATGTTTTCCTGGTTTTGCTTGTTTCACTCAGCATCAGTTCATGTAAATCTTTCCAGGTCTTTCTAAAATCAGCTTGTTCATCATTTTCTATAGAACAATAATATCCTATTACATTCATATACTATAACTTATTCAGCCATTCTCCAACTGATGGGCATCCTCTCAGTTTCCAGTTCCTTGCCACTACAAAAAGAGCTGCTACAAATATTTTTGCACTTCCCTTTTTGATGATCTCTTTGGGATAAGACCCAGTAGAAACACTGCTGGATCAAAGGGTATACACAGTTTGATAGCCTTTTGGGTATCCAAATTGCTCTCCAGAATGGCTCAGTTCACAACTCTACCAACAATACTTTAGTGAAGGAACTCACATTCTAATAGGAAGATAGCCCATGGATACATATTATCAGAGAACACAGAAATAGTCTTCCCTCAACCCTGAAACATAGTCAGTCTTCCCCTCTGTCTCCTAGTATTCTTCAAGGCAATCCTTCACTTCAGGTGTCACCTCCTCCAAGAAGCCTTCCTTATCCAAGTGCTTCTTTAAACTTTTGTTCTCAGTATCTTTACAGTAGTAAAAAAAAAAATAACCGGGGTTTTGCCAAAAGAGTTTTTGCTTTTGTGGGTTATATTTATATATATTTTTTTTACCATATTAGAAATAAAAACTAATTATTAATTTGTCTATCTTCTGAAAGGGTTTCAGAGACCTCCAGGATTCTCTGAATCATATTTTGAGCACCACTGATTTATATCACCTAGCTGCCAGTTCCCTCTGCCTTCTCAATTTACCATGGATCATACATATGAACTGTATCCATACAGCAGAATGTAAAGTGCTTGAGTACAGGGACAATTTTGATTTTGTCTGCAAAACTCTTAAAACCTAACCTACCAGGGCAGCTAGGTGGTGCAGTGGATAGAGCACCAGCCCTGAAGTCAGGAGGACCTGAGTTCAAATTTGACCTCAGACACTTAATACTTCCTTGCTGTGTGACCCTGGGCAAGTCACTTAACCCCAATTGCCTCAGCAAACAAACCCTACCATGTACAAATGGTGCCTAATAAATGTTTTTTTTTTCTTTTAAAACTGAATTGACCAACATTCCATTAGTTCAGTGCTCTGAAACTCTAGAAACCACAGTAGCTTTAACATTGCCTTTCCTCATAGCCAGCCAGTCAATAAACACTTATTAAGCATCTACTGTGTACCAGACACTATGCTAAGTTCTAAGTTCTATGCTAAGAAAGGAAAAAGGCATTCTCTGCTCTCAACAGCCGAATATGTTCAGACAGGACAAAAGGCATCAACATTAAGGAAAGGCTGCTTTAGATGTGGGGAAGGAGAAAGGGTTAGAGAGGACTTTGAATGCCAAATAAAAGGGTTTTACATTTGATCCTGGAGGAATCAAGGGGTCCAAGTGATGGATTAGTAAGATCACCTCCCTGCTGGGGCAACAATGTTTCCAATCCATAATGCAAAGGCCAATGTTTCCAATCCATAATATACAAAGGAAAGGCACAGCGAGATAGAACACTGTTTCTGGAGGACCTGAGTTCAAATTTTACTTGAGGCATTTATTAATTACATGACCCTGGACAAGTCACTTAACCAAATTTGCCTTTAAAAATAAGAATGTAGGGGCAGCTAGGTGGCGAAGTGGATAGAGCACCAGCCCTGAAGCCAGGAGGCCCTGAGTTCAAATTCTGTCTCAGACACTTAACACTTCCTAGCTGTGTGACCTGGGCAAGTCACTTAACCCCAATTGCCTCAGCAAAAAGAAAAAAAAAAAAGAATGCATGGGAAAACATCTTTATAAAAAAGATCTTAGGAGGTAGGAAAGGAATCAAGCTTGATTATGACTCATCCACCACATTCTAAGTCTAGTCAGGGAAAAATTTGGCAGGAATAGACGTGCATCGTGTGAGCTCCCATGAGATATATCACCGCTTAGTAAATCATCTGTTCTTATTCAAACTATAGAGACTCTGCAGAGACTGCTTTAAGCAAAAAGCCAGCAAGAACATCCCCAACAGCCCACAGAAGAGCCCCAGTGATCCAGAAGAGTGTTGTAGAAGGTAAAGATGGATATTTTCAGTATCAGTATTTTGTGAATTGTAAAAAAATAAATAAACATTGTCTAGACGAGCTTCCAGGAATTGGACATGGTTCCATTTAACTGGGGACATCTCAGAGGAAGGGCAGCTCAGTCACAACGTATAGGCTCCAAGGGGTAGGTGTAGACTAGCCACACAGAGAAAAGCAATCACTCCTCCAGAGAAAAGAATCACCTTGGACTGTCCTTCAAACTTTCCTCTTATCTGGTGAGGACCCCACAGCTAGAAGTTTAATTCTAGAAAGTCCCTATTTTTCCTCCATCCCCACCTCAAAATATTGTACTTTAGTCATTTTGGTTGTGTCTGACTCTTTTGTGATCCCTTTTGGGATGTTCTTGGCAGAGGTACTAGAGAGGCTTGCCATTTCCTTCTCCAGTTCATTTTACAGATGGGGAAACTAAGGCAATTAGGTTAAATGAATAACCCAGGGTCACACAGCTACTAAAAGTGTCTGAGGCTGGTTTTGAACTCATGAAAATGTATTCTCCTGATTCCAATCCCAGTGCACTTTGCTGCTTAATAATATTAAAGTTCCATATACTTAATAGTTTTAAACTATTACACTATTTAAAGTGCAACAAGGCTTTGGGGATACTCTAAATGCCAGCTATTGTTGCTGCTGCTGTTTTTTTTTTTAATTTCAGAAGTCTGAATTACCACCTAGGCAACCAACCTGTGGTCCACCAGCAATGGCGATGTACAACACACACACTGAAGGGCCTGGGTTACAAATCAGAGCTGAGGTAGACACTATTTCTACTTAAAAAGAGGTGAAAAAACAGCTCCACTAAAACCCACAGGTCAGCATCAGTACCTTACTTTTTGCTTTTCAGTATCTGTTACTTCTCAGCAAAGTCCCAACTGCTTACCCAGAAATGCATCATTCCTGGAAGTCATGAGAGCAATCATCTCCAGATGGAGATGTCTACTGGAAATGTCTACTGAGCTTAATGGATATGGGGAAACCATATTGACTGGAAAAGCTATCAGGCTTGGGGCCCAACATACCAGAAGATTCTACCCTCCTGTGAAAGAAGGGTTCCCCAAAATATTGCCCTGGAAAAGCCACTGGTGGCCCTCAACTTTCTCTTTTTGTTCTTTCTCACTCCTTCTTGATATGAGACCCAAAGTCACTGATTAGAGAAGATAAGAAAAAAAGAAGAAAAAAAAATCAAGGGACTGGTCAAAAATTATCAGAGATCCCTAAAAACAGGGCCTGAAAAGTAGATTAGTTCACAAAGGCAAATACTCGTCCTATGTGCCAGTCTCAATCTAAGGAAATCCTTGGAAGTGAAGAAAGCAACATATATATATATTTTTTTATTAAAGCTTTTTATTTTCAAAACACATGCATGGAGAATTTTTCACCACTGACCCTTGCAAAACTTTGTATTCCAATTTTCCAAACCTTTCCTCCACCCCATCCCCTAGATGGCAAGTAATCCAAAATATGTTAAACATGTTAAAACATATGTTCAATCCAATATATGTATACATATTTATACAATTATTTTGGAGAGCAGCAACATATTAAAAAAAAAGGAATTCCTACTCTAGACTCTTTGAGTCTTTCCTGTTCACAGAAAATACAAGTCATATACACTCATACATGTGCAACATGCATTTAACACAGAGCATTGTGTTATATGTATACATGTATGTATGTATATATGTACATACATGTGTGTATAAATCAAATGACCCTATGTGACTCGGCACTTGGGTCCTTGAAAAATGGCAAACTTCTTAGCCACTTTCACTAACCCTAAAAAGGATCTTCTCTTTTGTCACAATGCAGAAAATCTTCAATAGAGCCTTGGTCCTACTCATTCCCATCATCATAGCAGGAAGGAGGAGTCCCAAATCAATTAAAGGGAGAGAACTATCAGGGCTTGCTCTTTTTTCAGCCCTCCAGAAGACATCAAACAATTCCAAGATTTCTGCTTTTGATGACCCCCTCCCCCAAACAATCCTCCCCCTTTTAGAGCCCCTCCCCCTTTTTTACTCCTTTCCCCTGATTCTTCTAATTTCCCTTCTATTAGTCTATCAACTCCAAGATTTCTGGAGAGAGCTGGGGAATGAGGTTGATCCTTCCCCATTCCAGGATCATGGAAATTTGAATAAGGGGAGTCTACCAGGTAAGCAATTACCCAGACCATGGCTACCTTTTCTGATTTATGTTTTCTTTCCTGGGTAAATGACAGAGCATCAATCTTGAGATCTGTACAGACATGCAAATGACACCATAGTTTCAAGAAACTCAGATTTGCCTCAAGTCCAGCTGACTTGCGTCAAGGAGACCAGGAAGAGGATGAATGGGAATTGTTTTGACAGTGAAGAAGCAAGGTGAAATGTAGCCATCCCAATTAGAAAGTCACACAAATGGTTTTATTTCCAGAGAAGGTGGAAATAGTTATAAACTATCATATTTATTGACTGACTAGTTTTCATGGAATCAATCATTATCTCTATTCAGATGACTCCCAAACCTTTATATCCAGCCTTAGTTTCTCTGCTCACCTGCAGTACTTTGTCACCAATTGCCCAAGAGACACTCCTACTTGGACATCCCAAATAGCGATACACCTCAAATTCATTGTCCAAATCAGAATTCACAACTTTCCCCTAAATGTATGCTTCTTTCAAAATCTCCCTGTTCCTTTTGTGAACACCACCATTCTCTCAGTCATGCAATTTCACAACCTAAAAGGCATTTTTCATCCTTTACCTTCCTTCAACCCTACTCCCATTCCCCATAATCAATTACCAAATATTAACTATTCCACCTCCATCAGAATTTATGACATCACATATTTAACCTCTGTCAGATGACTTGCCATCTTGAGAAGGGGAGAAGTAAGGGAAAGAGAGAAAAATTTAGAACACAAAGTCTTACAAAAATGAATGTTGAAAACTATCTTTACACGTATTTGGAAAAACAAAATGCTATAGAAAATTAAAACAATAATAATTTATGGCATCCACCTCTTTCACTCCACTGGTCCACATCAACACCAAACTAGATTAATAGTGTACTAATCTGTCTCCCTCCCCCTTCCCAATCTATCACCCATACAAATGCCAAAATAACTTGTCTAATTACCTAATTTCACAGATCACTCTCCTGCTCAGAGATCTTCAGTGGGTCCTTACTGCCTCAAAGATAATAAACAAACTCCCCAGCTTGTCATAAAAGGCCCTTCATAGAACAACTCCAATCTCTTTTTCCTAACAGCTCATATTACTTCCTTTCAAAGCTTTCTATGTTCCAGCCAAACTAGATGACTAACTGTTCCTCAAACTCAGTGTTCCTCCAGCACACGTACAAGCTGTCACCTGTGCCTCAATTATGCCTCTCAAAATCCTCCTATTGCTTCAAAAGTCCATTTTGGATGCCATTTCTTCCATGAAGTTTTTGCTGATTCCCATTTCTGCCACTGTTGATGCTCACTCCCTCAAACTTGAATTTGTCCAATTTATACACTTTGTATTCCCCCTTCCTCTAGTAGAATGTAATCTACTTGAGAACAGAGGCTATTTTCATTTTTATCTTTGAATTCCTAGTATCTAACACAGTATCTGGAACATATTAGGTGCTAAATAAATGCATGTTGGGGCAGCTAGGTGGTGCAGTGGATAGGGCACCACCCCTTTAGTCAGGATGACCCAAGTTCAAATCTGCCCTCAGATACTTAACACTTCCTAGCTGTGTGACCCTGGGCAAGTCACTTAACCCCAATTGCCTCAGCAAAAAATGCATGTTGTTTGATGTTATATCCCATCAGTGAAATGTAATCTCTTTGATGGCGGGGACTGTTTCACCTTTGCATATACTAGTCACTTAATAAATATTGTTGTTGTTCAGTGATATCTGACTCTTTGTGAATCCATTTTGGGGTTTTCTGGGCAAAGATTCTAGAGCAGTTTGTCATTTCCCCCTCCTATAGATGAGGGAACTGAGTTCAACAGGGTTAAGTGACTTTCCCAAGATCATACAGGTAGGAAGTGTCTGAGGTCAGATTTGAACTCAGGACAGTCAGTTTTTCTGACTTCAGGCCCAGCATCCCATGCAGCAGTATGGCCTACCTACCTAACTGTCTTAATAAATGCTGAACTTAATTGATTCTAATCCCCATTCTGCTACTAATTCAATGTGCGACCTTAGTCAAATCATTATGGCCTTTATGGACCTCAGTTTTCTTATCTGTAAAATGAGAGAATTCAATTCCTTCCAGCTCTAAAAGAAATGAGATTCTGTGATTTCCCCCAACATTCTAACCCCAATCAGGTTGAGAGGGAAAATGTTGGTCAAAGTTAAGTAATATGATGCCTTCTATCCAATTGGATTATATCCAATCTGAATTGATACAAGATATATTATTTATTACTTAAACCAAGATATCAAATTATCAAATTTGCAATACAATAAGCCAGAAAGGGAAGAAAAAAGAGGAAAAGAAGAAGAGAATGTACAGAAGTTTACTGGTCACACAGATGGTATCCTGTCTGCCTCTATACTTGCAAATACTGAATTCATAGTCACTTGGTCCTTATGCATTCAATGCCTGGGCAGACTCCTCAATCTTTAATTAAACATGACTCCCAGCCCAGACCCCAGAAAAGAAGTGGAAGTTTCCTGAAGATGTGTATTTTGTAATGAATGCAATTTATTTTACAGTTCATATTCTCCCCCTCCTATCTCTCTGTTCCCCAATGGAGAAAGCAAGAAAAAAAATGGAGGGCTAAACATTTTAAAACTTCAACTGTACTCAGATCAGAGAAATTAGCATTTAATCATTCTCTTCTTCCTACATGTTAGTTTGTCTCTCCCTAACCAGATTATAAACTTAGAAGGTAGGAACTGTGTATATATTTCTGGAATCTCCCACAAGACCTAGCATAGCACCTTGCACTCAGCAGGCACTCAGTCAGGTTTTGTGAGCGACCACTGGCTGAGAACTGAAGCTTTTGGGCATCCCTTGGTCTTTCACCCAGCGGAGGACCAGTCCCTTCCTTCATGGTCCCCTCTCCTCCCTCCTTGCTTCCTGCAGCTGCATTCAGGAGCATCCAGACAGGGAAAGTTATATTTAGCTTCATTCCTAACTGTCCTGATCAGCCTGTCTGATAGAAGTGTCTGTAGCTCAGGGCAGGATAGTGATGGGGAGATAAGAGTCTTCACAAACTTTCAGATGCTAAATAAATGGCCACAGATGAAGAGACAGTAGGTGTAGAGGGGTACAGTCAGAAGGCTGTATATAAGAAGCTTCTGTGACTTTATGTGAAACACAGACATGGAAGTCACCCTTCTTCCCCTTTCTTCATAGGACTGGAAGGGCCCTTGAAGGCCGTCTCGTCCAATCCTCCCATTTCAGAGATGCGTAGGCTAAAGCCAGCCAAGATCAAGTGGGGGAGGCAGGGAGCAAGGCAATGGGGATTTGAACCCATGGTATCTGATTCCAAACCCAAAATTCTTTCCACTGTCCCATGCTCTAAGAAACAACCCCCCCCCACACACATATAAACTGTAGCTTATCAGTGTTGTTTAGAAGATTTTTTCTCCTTTTTTTCCTTCATAAAATTGTCATATATGAAATAGATCTAGTGAAGGAAGAGGGGTACTAGAAGAAATTAAGCAATGTAACCACGAATTATATCAATAAAAATTTTAAAAGAGTGTAATTTTTAAAAAAGGAATTAAAAGGAAGTCCAAGGAAGTACGGGGGGAGGGGGTTCTTGGTAGCAGCATCTGTCACTTGCTTTCTGAGAAGGCTTTATTTTCCCCACCTGAAGGAGAAAACCAGAAAGGTGCCCAACATCTGGCAGGAAACCAGAAGTGGGCAGCAGACGTGCTCTGTGCCTCTCTCTCTCCCCGCCAGAGTCCCTATCTTAGCCCAGCTGGGCTCCCTCCCCACCAACATCCCACAAGGGTTATGGGGAGGAGGGTCTTGCACTCGTCAAAAAATACAGCATTTTCTGGCACTGGAGGAATCAGGTGGGCTGTCTGCTGGCCCAGACCTCCCCTCACAGCAGAGGCCCAGCATCTGGCTGAGCTGGCCAAGGCTTCCTCCATTCAGCTGCATGAAACATGACCATTGGTGAGCCATCCAGTTCTGTCACTGCTCTGGGACTGAGCAACGGAGTGGGAGGCAGAGGCTGGGAAAGCTTTTGCATGAAGCTAAGGCCTTCCTGTTTTGCAAAGCATTGACTTGGAGAACCTTAAAGCCATAAAAAAATGAAATTTTTTTTTAACAAATAAGAATTTATTTTTAAAAAAACTGTTCTTTTCCATACAAAAAGCAAAATCTTTATATATGTGTGTATATATATAATGTATATATAAACATACATATATAAATATATAATGTATATATATGTATGTGTGTATATGTGTATATATATATATATATACATACACATACTTACAGATACACACACACACATATGTATATATTCCACAGAATGTAAGCAGCTCTTTCCCTCCCCCATCCCTATTCCTTGTTCTATCACTCCTTCCCCCAACCTTGGAAATCCTCATCTGTTATTAACATTAATCCAAAACACAACACACACACACATACAACACGCACACACACACACACACACACACACACACACACACACATATCCAGAGTCCATTCCTAAAAATCTTTGTTCCGCCTGCCAAGTTTGCAAGACCCCCTCCAACCTTAGGATCCCAAGGGAGAGCCAGAGGCCCTTGTTTATTCACCAGAGTCAGACTAAGCATTCCCCACCAGCAAGGGCCTTGGCTGCCCAAGAGGTGAAGCTCTATTTGAGACACCCCGCACCCCATGAAAGGAACAAAGGATCTGAGCACCCAAGATCTTCCCTTCCCCCCACAATGCCAGAAAGAAGAAATTGCTAATCTCATCCCCCAGAAGCAGGGATCTCTCATTCGCTTGTGTCTCTTATCCCCCTGGATTCTTCACCCCAACTGTCCAGTCAGTTTCTGGCTGGAGAGCAAGTTAAACTGGGAGAGTGGTGCTAATGAGTCTCCGGTCAAAGGTTCACTTCACTCAGTCCCACGCCATGTACTATGATCCAAAACCAGAAAAATAACTGACTGCTCTTGGTCCCTGACCAAAGATCAGTTTCAAATTATAAAAGCTCAAATCACAGTGGATCAGTTGAGTCAATTCTATTAACAAAGAAAAATACAAGGAAATCATCTCTGAAATGCTATCATCTCTGAAGAGGAATATGGTGGTTGATTTCACGGTCCCTACTAGCACCGGACAGTCCAGGATAAATGACCAACCAGATGCCCATCCACCAAGTACTTTTCTGGGAATTCTACGATATCAGGAAATAACTCCCCAGGCAAGGACATGGGATATTCTCAATTACAACTAGGGAGCTCCCAAGATGTCACTCTATCCCGTGAAATGGGCATAATCTTGAGATTTCAAAATTGCCTACCCCACCAGCTCCAACAGGTCATCCTGTGTCTGCCATCCAAGAATAAGTCTTAATAAGTAGCAAAGAGACTCTTCATAAAAAAGGGCAGGGGATCGAGTAATTACTTTTTTGTTTGTTTTTCTCAGTTCTTGGAGAGTATCCACTAAGACAAGGAGGTAGAGCTATGGTCTGAGACGGTGGAAAGATTCCTAAAGGTTTCATTCCACCAGGGGATGCTGCAACGAGCTCATCCAGAGAGCCTGGAAACATCTTCAATTTACATAAATCAGCAGCAGATGTACCCTACAGGAAATACGCATGGCTTCAGACTAGAAGCTTTCCATTTAAGTCCTGATACAGTATCGTAACAAGAATTTATTATTTCCTATTCAGAGGGGGGGGGTAATTCAATTAACTCCGTTAAACCACATGTACAAGGAATGTGTCTTGATCCCAATTAAACAAAGAGCTTTAGAAATAAATGAACATACAAATACACACATAAATAAACCAACCCTTTTCGTGCTTTAAATGAATTGTGCCCAAATAAACTATCCCTCTTAAGTAGTCTCTACTGATGGCGCAGGAAGGACAAATGAGCAAAAATTTGACCAAAGCCAGACCCAGCAAATGGCTCCCTTTATCCCAGGCCTATAGAATTAGGTCAAGGGAGAAAGACCCAGAACCTTTCCCCTCCTTCACACAGGCTAAGCTCCAGGCTTCCTCAAACAGTACTGTTGTTCTCCATTGGCAGCTGTTGAGTGAATCACTCCCATGACATCCCTACTGGGTAGGTGACAAGGGCAAAACAGACAGTGTCCAACATTGAAACAGGCTAGATTCCAAAAATTCGCCTGCAAATTGGCCATTTGGAATTCAGAATACATTTTCCCACAGGAAAAAAAAATTCTAAAGAGTAGTTAGGTTTCCAGACTATCCTATAAATGTCTACTTACTTGCTCCACCATAAAATTTTGTAGATTTGCAATAAAAAGAAAGGGTCTTCCAAAGTTTTTGTACCCAAAAAACTCATCACCTTGCAACCAATTTGGAAATATGCTCATCCTAAACTGGTTCTTAAATGGCAGACAGGGAATCCAATACTGAATCCAAGCAGGTTTTATTAAAGGAAGATGAGGAGATAGAGACTCTGAAGGGGAATTTTGAGTTCTTTCAAGGACTCCAAATGACGCTGACCCATTTTTAATTTTATACCAATGCTTAGGACTTTATATTCTAATATTACTCTTACTCTAATGTTTACCAGCTATGATTAATGTTTTTAGCTCACAAATGAAGCCATGAGTGAAGAAGAAAGGGGAAGACTTTCCTGAGATAAGTGGGAGGTGGTAGAATAGAGAAAAGAATGAAAGTGGATTAAAAACATATGTGTGCTTATAAAAGAAAGATAACCTGAATTTTAAAATTATTTTTATTAATTAATTTATTATATCTATAATATATAGTATAATATAATATATTATTATAATTAATTTAAATTTTTTTGAAGTTTGAGTTGTGAAAAGCATTAAGAGAAGGGTCTGCATTATGTGAAGAATAGGGGGAAACAGAGAGAAAAAGAAAGATGATAGAAAAGAGGTATGAAATCATGCAGTCTCTTCTACAAAATGCCAAGTGATGTGGAACATACAGGACAACTTGTTTGGGAGACAAATATGAAGCAGGGAGCTCTAAAGGGTAAGAAGGTTGAATCAAACTATTTTCATGCTCAGGAGAGGCTGTGGTATCCTAATGGTACTTCTTAATTATGTCCTGTGCAAGGAAAATCAATACCTGGGTTCAGGAGGAAGAAGCTGAGAAGGAGAAGAAAAGGGGAAGGAGAAGAAGGAACAGGAAAAGAAGGAGAAGAAAGAGGAGAAGGAAAAGGAGAGAGAGAAGAAAGGGAAGAAGAAAAGAAAAAAGAGGAAGAATGAATAGGAGAAAAAGGAGAAGGAAGAGAAGGAGAAAGAAGAAAAAGGAGGAGGAGGAGTAAAGAGAAAAAAAAGGAGGGAGAGAAGGAGGGGAAGGAGGAGAAGTAAAAAGAGGAAGAAGGAAGAGGAGAAGAAAAAGAGGAGGAGGAGAAAACAAGAAAGAGAAGGAGGAGGAGAAAGAGGAGAAGGAAAAGGAAAGAGAGGAGGGGAAGAAGATAAAGAAGGAGGAGAAGAAAGAGAATGAGGAAAAGGAGAAGAAAGAATAGGAGGCAGAGGAAGAGAAGGAAAAGGAGAAGAGGAGGAGAAGGAGGAGAAGAAGGAAGGGAAGAAGGAGAAAGAGGAGAAGGAAAAGGAGGAGGAGGAGGAAGGAAAGGAGGAAGAGGAGGGAGAGAAGGGGGAGAAAGGAGAGGAAAGAGAGGAGGGAGAGGAGAATTTATATAGTGCCTACTATATAAGAAGCCAGGCATCTTACAAACATTATTTTATTTGATCCTCACAACTCTTTATTCTTCCCATTTTGCAGTTGAATATATTGAGGCAAACAGAGATTAAGTGACTTGCCCGAAGTGGAAGAGAGGGAGGAGGAGAAGAAACATTATTTATGTAGTGTCTACTATAAGTCAGGCATCTTACAAACATTATTTTATTTGATCTTCACAGCAACTTTGGGAGGTTGCTATTATTCTCCCCATTTTACAGTTGAAGAAACTGAGGCAAACAGAAATTAAGTGACTTGTCCAGGACCACACAGCTGGTTAATTGTCTGAGGCTGAATTTGCACTCAGGTCTTCCAGACTACAGGCCAACACTCAACAACAGTGACATTGCACCTTCCAGCTGCCATATTATCCTCATAATTTATACTCAGATTGTAATTCATTAAAAAACTTAGGTCTTTTCCCAGGTGCATTGATATCAATCCACTCTGCTTCTATCTTACAATTATAAATCTGTATTTATATATGTATCTATATATTTATGATTTGTTTTTGGAAACCCAAGTGTAAGACTTTCTATTTTTCTTCATTAAATTTCATCCTATTTGAACCGGCTCAATCTATTCACTTATCAGGATCTCTTGAAAGGACTCAGTCATTTCCAGTTTTGTGTCTTTGGTTCTCGTGATAAGCTTATCATCTATGCCTTTATTCAAATCTCGATTAAAACGTTTTCATGCAGCATCAAGATCAGACTTCGAGGACCCCTGAAAAGAAACCATTCACTCCTTCTGAATCCACCTGAATATACTTTTTAACATCTCTCCATCTTGTCCAGAAAAATAGCATGAGAACTCAACTTCTTTGCTAAATTAGACTATATGCATAGAATTCCTCTGATCTACCCCTCTTGTAAAACTCTCAAAAATAAATTTTTTGCCTAATATGGAAATGTTTTACATGACTGCACATGTATAAACTATATCTGATTGCTTACCATCTCAGAGAGGGAAGAGGGAAGGGAAGGAGGAAGGAAGAGAATTTGAAACTCAAAACTTTCACAAGTTTTAAGAATTGTTTTAACATGTAATTGGGGAAATATATATATAAATTTTAATTAGTCAGGCGCAACTTGTTTCTGAAGCTATTTTACTCACCCTTTGTAATCAACACTTACTAGACGGTCACTAATTATTGTTTTAATAATGCATCTAGAACTTTGCCAGGAATCAAAGTCAAGGTCACTTGTCTACAGTTTACAAACCACATATTATCTCCTATTTTGAAAATTAGGACATTTGTTCTTCTATGCCAAACCTGGGCAGCAAAGTGGCACAGTGGATAGAGTTCTGGGCCTGGAATCAAGAAGACTCATCATCCTGAGTTAAATATGGTTTCAGACACATTAGCTAGTTAAGTGACTCTGGGCAAGTGACTTAACCCTGATTACCTCAGTTTCCTCATCTATAAAATGATCTGGAGAAGGAAATGGCAAACCACTCCAGTATCTTTGCAAGAAAACTCCAAATGGGATAAAGAGTCACACACAACTGAAAAATGATGGGACACAACATAACATATGACAAATCTATGATACATTTTCTGTTTTCCACAGTTTTTTAAAAACTCTCTAACTCTGGCTCAACAATCATATTTTTTAGTATTTTTAGTACTGTTTGTCCAGGTTTGGTGACTTGAATTCAAAGACAATTAGCTGTTCTCTTAAATAATCTTTCTACTTACTTGAGTTTCAACTTCGAATCAACTTCATGTTCTGTCCTGTTTTCCTTGATGAATAAAATAAAGGCAAAAAAGAAAAAGTAAATAGCTCTGTCATCTTTCCTCCATTATCATTACTCCATCCACCCCAAATAGCAGTCAACCTTTTTTAATCATCCCCTCCCCTGAATACAACTAAAATAGAAAAAAATTCTTTTTATTTGGCAATGGTTCCTATATTTCCTTAGGTGAGTATATCTCACTGATACACAATGATACCCCAATATCACTTTTTATTCCTTTTATTCTTTTGAACAGGGCAAACCCTTCCAGAGCCATATTTCAATAATGGACCCACCTTGACCAAGTTTCCCTCCTTGCATTAGAATGTTTGTTATCAATAATCTCTCTATTTGTGTACTGTTATGCAGCCATGGGTTTTACTCTTGGCTACATGCTTGGATTTTGTCTCTTATAAATTAACTGGGTACTCTCATTGCCATTCTTCCTCCTCCTAATTTATAGCTACTCTCTGTGGTATTTATACACAGGCAGTTTTCTCTTTCCTTCCCTTTTTTTTTTCATTATAAGGCCCTTTTGATTAGACTTGCATCTTTAAGGTAATATATTTGTGCTAGTTCTTACTAAGTGGACTCCATCCCTGGCAAAGGGTCCATCATACCTATATTCTAAGTCATAACCCCCAAATCCAAAACTCATTATCAGACATCTGTTCATTTCCCAAATCTCCTTCTCTCTCCCACAGACCTGGCTTTTTATCAGTAACAATGATTAAAAACAGCACCTGTGACTCCAAGGTTTTTACTTTCTAGCCAAGTCTTCTTTTGTTGCTCTTTAGTCACGTCCCACTGTTCGTGAGTCCATTTGGGAGTTTTCTTGGCAGAGATACTGAAATATTTTGCCATTTCACTCTCCAGCTCATTTTACAGAGACATCTAGGGCTAAGTGACTTGTTCAGGGTCACACAACTAGGAAGTGTCAGAGATAATGGTCATTTAAATAGAGTTAACTATGTGCCAGACACCATGCTAAGCATTTTACAATTATTATCTCATTTGGTTCCCCCAACAATGCTATGAGATAGGTACTATTCTCACCCCTATTTTACAGATGAGGAAACTGAGGCACACAGGTTAAGTGACTTGCCCAAGATCATACAACTAGTACTATTTGAGGCTAAATTTAAACTCAGGTTTTCCTGCTTCCCATCCAGGTACTTTATCTACTCATCATCTAGCTGTTAAAAGCAAAACAAAAGGGAGCTGAAAAGCAAGAAAGTTGAGGGATGGTGACCGCATCTGAGTATCAGAAGCAGAGTGGGAAGCAGCTAGTTATAGAAATGACATTTATTAAGGTGAGAGGTCTCCCGCATGACTGGGGCACGTATCCAGGACATGGTAAAGAACCTTCCAATATGTCACAAACTTATAACTACTGTCTGTTTCTGTGATTCCTGTGGGCACAAGTGGTTCTATCAGAAAGAACTATAGGGCAATACTAGGGATTAAAAAGGCATGCAGGTGGTATTGTGGGTAAAGCATTGAGCTTGGAATCAGGGAGATTTGTGCTCATGAACTCAAATCCTACCTCTGACACTTCCTAGCTGTGTGATCCCAAGCAAGGTACTTAACTATGTCTGCCTCAGTTTCCTCATCTGTAAAATGAACTGAAAAATGAAATGGCAAATCATTCTGAAAAAAAAATCTCCAAATGGGGTAACAAAGAGTTGGACACGATTGAAAAATCACTGAACGATAAGATCAAATGTTTATTATGTGATCCATCCTATCTCTGACACTTCCTAGCTGTGTGACCCCAAGCAAAGCACTTAATTCTGTCTGCCTCAGTTTCCTCATCTGTAAAATGAGCTGGAGAATGAAATAGCAAACCACTCTGCAAGAAAATCCCCAAATGGGGTAACAAAGAGTTGGACATGATTGAAAAATCACTGAATAAGAACAAAAGTTTATCATGCAATCCAATCCTATATCTCTGACACTTCCTAGCTGTGTGACCCCAAGCAAAGAACTTAACTCTGTCTGCCTCAGTTTCCTCATCTGTAAAATGAGCTGGGGAATGAAATAGCAAACCACTTTGCAAGAAAATCCCCAAATGGGGTAACAAAGAGTTGGATATGACTGAAAAAATCACTGAACAATAAGAACAAAAGTTTATTATCTGGTCCTCACTGCAAGGAATAAGAAAATTTTTTTGCTAGGCTCATTCTCCCTGGGTAAAATCTGTCCTGGAAGTAACAGAAGCCACAACTCCTAATTAACCAAGAACACAAGAAACAGCACATAAACCAACAGAGACCAGAGCTTCCAAGAGCTCCCATCCCCTCTGATGGTCCACTCTTCAAACTAACCCTCCAGAACCCCTCCACTCTTACTCCCTACAAAATCACTATAAAAAAAGGCAGGCGGACATTGATGAGACTCTAACCAAATTCACCTTATGGCCAGAGAGGGAAATTAGAAAGGGGGAATTGCTTTTAGCAAACTTAGAAAGACCTGTGTAGAGCAGGTTGGAATACTTCATCTAATCTCCCCAGCCAAGGGCACAACCCAAAAGCTCCCTGAATCAGGCTCCTCAGAAAGCGCTACTAATTCTCACCTTTGGGAAACAAGATTAAAGAAGAACAGGGTGGATTTATGAAGGCGTGGAGAAGGAACTCACAGGACAGGAAGAGATGGAAAGGTGCGATCTGCATCCCTGGAAGGATGCAGCAAGATGGTACCTGCCACTCTCCAGCACGGGGCCCAGACAAAAGGCCATTTTTAAGGCCCGATCTCTGAACAGCACCAGACACAACAGGAACATTCAATTAATTACATGCATTAGGCCAAATCAGCCAGAACGAAGGGCTCTGGTAGCTAGCAACATCCAGATCCCAATCTGGGATTGGGATGCAACAGGGAAATCAAGGCCAGGTGAGGATCTGGGCTGGATTTCAACTCGCCTTGGTTTTATGGGGGAGAGGAAGGATGCTGGAATTGAACTCCTACATGCAAGCCAAGCCTCCCACATCCCAAGGGTGACAGAAAGCAGGTGCGGACGTAGCAATCTTACTGAAATAAATGTCAGTTTTCCTACAAAAAGGCCAGACTCAGTAGGCCCCCCAGACAGATGACTCATAACTTGCACTTATTTGTACGGTGATTCTGCCTTTGTCAAAGTTTTCTCATCTACTCAGTCTTATTTTATCCATACAACCAACGGTGCAGATATGTATGAGGACATCCAACTCAGAAAAAAAAAAAAAAACAAAACCTAAATAGAGGAGTTCCAAGATGCCCTAGGAAGGCAAGAGAACCTTCTAGCCCAGAGTTCTTTTTGATTAAACCCTACTGCCCCCCTAACGGAGGGAGCATCTATCTACGCTGGAACAACAAGACAGAAAGGAATCAAAACAGTTTATCTGCATATGTTTCTAAGCAAAACAACACAGCCAGAAATGTTTGGCAGAGACAAACTAAATATTTCCTCTGTGACCCATGCCAGAGGGGAAGACTGTGGGAGTGGGGGAGGCAGAGTACAGAGGGAAACTGAGGAGAGCCATGTGAAGGCCAGCAGATGGGTGAGAAGAGGAGAAGAATGCAATTTTAATCAGCAAAACAGATATTTCTAGACTGGGGGAAGGGCAGGAGAGCCTTGTGGAGGGTCAGAAAAAAGGGAGAGTTTCTGAGATAAGAAAGGAAACTCAGAGCTGAGTATGGGGGTGGTGACTTTCATGGGCATTTTTTTAAAGACAAAAACAGCATGATGAATAAATTAAAATCTTTCCCTGAATATCAAGAATTAAACTGAAGTATAGCTTAGAAACCAATCCTAATGACAAGTGTTAAATAAATCCCAACTAAGGAAGGGCAATTGAGAGGAAAGTGTAAAGAATAAAAGTGAGTAACTTATTTAATAAAAAAGAGGGGGGCAGCTAGGTGGTGCAGTGGACAGAGCACTAGCTCTGAAGTTAGAAAGACCTGAGTTCAAATCTTATCTCAGACACTTAACACTTCCTGGCTGTGTGACCCTGGGCAAGTCACTTAATTTCAACTGCCTCAGCAAAAAAATGAAAATAAAAAAAGATAAAGAATTATGAGCAGAAATAGAAAGGTAAAGAGACAACTGCACAGGGAAGCTCTATAAGGAATAACTCCAAAAGAAGGAAGCCCTATGAGAGCCTGACGTCAATAAAATCAAAAGCTTAACAAAAGAAAGGTCAGTGAAATGAAGGACTGGAAAGAAACAGAGGTAGTTTAAGTGGTGACTATCATAATGTTGGGTCCAAGGAGTTTAAAAACTTTTTTAAAAATCTGAATTTCCCAAAGTAGATTGGAAATGGCGTTATAGGAAGCCCAGAGCCAAAACTCTACCTTTCTACGGCAAGGATTAATCTAAGAGCAAGACTACACTCTAGAAGGCAAGTAGGGCCTATTCTTTCAATATTAGGAGGATCAATGAGAATGGGGACTTCCCAGAGAGAACTGGGTATTAAGGCCAGTCAATGTGAATTTTACATCAATATTTCTTTTTTCTTTAAAAAAAACGTATTAAAGCTTTTTATTTTCAAAACATATGAATGTTTTTAATGTTAATGTTAATTTATTAATTTTAATTTAATTAACATTAATTTTTTAAACAATTAATTTTAATTTAATTAAGAATTAATTTTTTTTTAAACATTAACTCTTACAAAACCTTGTGTTCCAATTTCCCCCCCTTCCCCATTACCCTTTAAAAAAATCAATAATAGCTTTTTATTTTCAAAATACATGCAAAGAGTTTTCAACATCCCAACTTCAACATTTCTCACTCTTTGAGGTGAGGGTGATAACTGGTAGATGGGGATATTCCTGAGAAGAGGTCCTAGCATCCTCCTACTGGATAGATCTAGAGCTCAGCAAAAGCACACTGAAGAGAGAGTACAGCTCAGACTCAGAAATGTAAGCACTCTGGCAGTCCCTTCTCCCTCACCACTCACTCCATAGCAATCAGCAGGATGTTAACTTTACCTACATAATAATTCTGGCATTTCTCTCAGCAGCCTGGGAGTTTGACAAAAGTTAAGGGAAAGCAATGGGTGAGAGAATTAACAAAAGAAATATACCAAAGGACCTTTGGGGATTTTAATTCAGTTCTGAATACAATAAATGGATTAGAACGTATGAAACATCTTACTGATATTCCCGATGGGCAGCCAGGTGGCTCAATGGATGGAGTGCCAAGCCTGAAATCAGCAAGACTCATCTTCCTCAATTCAGCTCTGGTCTCAGACACTTTCTAGCTGTGTCACCCCAAACATGTCACTTCACCCTGTTTACCTCAATTTCCTCATTTGCAAAATGGGCTGGAAATGACAAAACCACTCATTATCTTTGCCGAGAAAACTCCAAATAGGGTCACAGAGGGTTGGACACAACTGAAAACAGATCAACAACAAATGAACTTGGATGGGAAAATAATTACATTAT
This sequence comes from Myrmecobius fasciatus, assembly GCA_023553655.1. Taxonomy (NCBI): domain Eukaryota; kingdom Metazoa; phylum Chordata; class Mammalia; order Dasyuromorphia; family Myrmecobiidae; genus Myrmecobius; species Myrmecobius fasciatus. The sequence goes on from JAJPUD010004877.1 coordinate 133,432, forward strand.
TACTTTTTTTTTTTAATAATTCCTAATAGAAATTTAGCATTTCCTTCAATTGTTTAAAAACATTATTCTGGAAAAAAAAACCCACATTATTCTGAGAACAGACTTCATCTTGAAATCCATAGGTTTCGTCAGATCTATCAGAGGTCCAGACACAAAAGAATATAAAAACCTCTGTTGTAGAGGGCTTGCTCATGTAAGATTATAATGTGTGATTTTTAATATTCTTAATTATCTTAAAACATATATATAATTTACCTCCCCCCAAGGGAAAAAAAAAAGCTTCCATGGGATGCTAGGCTAAAAAAATGACAATTATAAATGTCCTATTTCTTTCATGCTCTATATCAGCTAACCGCAATTATGATAAAAATAGTGATAATACTAACAATTCACCAAAAACCTATACAAGGAACCAAACTATTATCTTAGAAATGCTGCTCACGATAACCCCTTGGTCATAGTGCTGATACACTAAAATTTTAAAATAAAGTTTTTAGAAACTGGTGTCATATTAAATACTCAATTTCCAGACTATATGGAGTAAAAACCCCTCTCAAAACAGAAAGACATATAAAAGAGATTAAAGTCATTTTTAGGGATCATGTGATCAATAAATAGAGCCATAGAGATTGCCTGCAAACTTCTTCAATCTAAATTCTTTCTTTTTGAGGTTTTATGAGTCAGATAAGGAGTAACTAAAGTAATCTGTCTTAAGACAGATAAAAATGTGATACAAGGTATTTCCTCATGAAATAATAACAGAAAACTTAAATACTTAAAATTCTAGTCAGTGTCCCCATCCCTTAACACACCAGATGATTTGGCAGCAAACATAAGAAACCTCAAAAACTTTTACTTCTGGGGTCAGCTATGGACATCTCTGTCTAGGACCATCACTTTAGTGACTTATACTAAATCCCCCACACTCCACATGAGACAGTAAATTCAGAGATTATCTAGCTATATAAAGGAAATGCATAATAAGTGGGACTCAACGCTACAAGCTAGAAAGAAAAGAGATTCTGTCCAAGAAAAACAAGCTGGAAATTCAGGTGGGTTTAGTACTATCTGCCAGAAGCTTGCTGTGGGCAGGGTCCTGAGCCAGGACCTATATACCCCAACACAAAAAGGCTACAGAAGCTCAGCCTTTAGAAGCTGTGAAGCCTTTGAAAGGTGGGAGGAGGTAGGCCAAGAATGAGAAGGGATACCAGATAAGAAAGATTAAAATACCAAAAGGCCAAATTGAAATACCAAAAGAGAAAAACTAACTCAAAAACCTAATTCATAAACAGATAAACAGAGATAATCATAAAGACAGATGGAAGAATGAGTAAAAACTTCAAAAAGAAGTCAGAACATTGTGAATAAGTATTATACCATGAAGGAAAATGACCAAAGAGAGAATTATGCAGATTCCCCAAAGCTCACAGAACAAAGCAAAAAATGCCAAAATAGTTCAAAAAGATAAATATTATTAAAAGATGTTAGATGAGAAATCAGAGCTCCCAATGTAGAATTATAAAACTCAAACAGAAGAGTACAAAGTTTAAGAGACACAATGGACTTTCTCTCCAGAATAATACAGGCTCTTAAAGAGAAAAAGAGAAAAAAGCAAAATTGTAGAAGTGGAAAAAATTTGGCTGAAAAAAATAGAAGACAACAACATTAAAGAACACATGAATTCTATACAAGTCAAACAACTAACAATAAAGACAGGATGCACAAAAATAATTGAATTGCCACAGATATCACAGCATGATATGAAAAATTAAAAAAAAACTTGAATATCATAATATAAGCAGTTAACACAACAAAACTGCTCAGAACATTTGAATAAAGACAACAAAATACTCATTAATCATATCTCATGATCATCACCCAGAAAGAATGCTTGGAACTCCACAGCACATAATGATTAAATTCCACAACTTCACTAACAAACACCACATTTTATAAGCTGCCAAGAGAAACACATTTAAATGTCAATAGTCAAAAAGCATTTATTAAGCACTTGCTATGTTCTAAGCCCCAACTTCTTAAATTGTGGGTTGTGATCCCATATGGGATTTTGTAACTGACCGTGGGGATTGCAAAATTATGATTTACTATCAGTAAATGTTTGATTTGTATAACTATTTTATATACTTATATACCCAGGATCATATAAAAATTTTTCATGTGAAAAGCGACTGCATGTGGATAGAATTTCAGAAGCCCTGTTCTAGGTATTGTGCTGAGCATGGAAAATGCAAATATAAGCAAAAATGTAGGCAATCCTTGTTCTCAAGGAACTTACATTCTAATGGAGAAAACAACACATTAAAGGAAGTCGAAAAGGAAGAAGAGGAAGAGATGAAGATATCCAGAATGGGGCTACTACAGAAAAAAAAAAAAAAAAAAAAAAAAAGTCCTGGATAGTTAGAAGTACAGCCTGAAGACATGAATGGAATGTGAACACACCAATTCAAAATTACTCTGCAATCACAATAAATCAGGAGGAAATGGAATTCCAAATTTGCTTTCCAAAAAGCCAAAGGAGCTCAAACTTTAACACAAGATAATATATCTTACAAAACTGAACCTCATGATCTTTTAATTCTGTGTATTTGTTTTCCCAATCTAGTACTCTCTTTTTTGTTTTTTTTTTTGGTGAGACTAAGACCATTGCAGATTCCAGTTTTTCTATTCTTTTCATTATTGTTGCCATACGGGCCATAACTTTTGCTCTCAAAAATTCTTATTTCTCTTTTAAATCACTCAGGAAGAGCATGCTATGGTTCCATGTTCTCCTCAAATTACGCAAGGTCCTCTCTTTCCTCAAGTGTTGAAATCTTTCTTGGTTTTAAATTATTGATCACAGAGACCTGAATGCATTTACTAGATGTGGAGGCCATATTTCTGTTGTTTTCCCTGTTGATTTATCTGCTTACATTCAAGGTCTCTGAATTTTCTTCTCCCTTTGAAAACCTCAGAGTTTTTTTCCCTCCTCCCATATTATTCTCTGCCTGACTCCCATCTCTCTGATGGTAGTTTCTTTGGAGCATACAGCTCAGAGCATCATTTGGCAATGCACAATCCAACAGCTAGGTCTCTGCCCCACCTGATTTTTAAGGGTTTAGAATTGGACTTAGCCAGAGGTTGAGTTCTTTCCCTGAGAATTAGTGGAATATTGTGTTCCACCCCACTTTGTCCTGTTCCCTCTGTTCCTCAGTTCTATGCCCAGAACCAGCGGTTCAAATACTGGCTACACTGATGTTATGGTGTTGATTTCTGTTATTTGATTGTCTTGGGCTCTGGAAGGAAGATAGGCTGAGGAGGGGTACTGAGCTCTATTTCAAGCCAGACATATTTCCCACCATGGAGACTGCTGCAGAAATCTTTTTGTAGCCTCTCCAACAAATTTATTTCTGTCCACGCTTAGATTTTGGCTACCTAGAACCCAGTAGGCTTCTACCTCTGAAGCATTGTTCTAGTGCGACCTAGCTGTTGCAACCAAGCAAACTTCCATAGTTGGAACCACAGAACTGAGGAGATAGAGGAGGAAATCAGATGTGGAATCCATGGACTGACACTTAACTCAAGTTCAATCAGCACCCCCTTCCCAATCACCAACCCGGTTACCAGCTGCAAATAGACTCTACTAACCTTGTTCATCCACAGGCTTGCAGCAGAATGCAACCTCACATCTTTCCAGTGCCAAAGAGATACAAGTTCCAAACCACAAAAATTTGCTGAAGTCTCAATTGCTAGCACCTCCGCAGTGTTCTGTGCTGCAAAAGATCTCTCCAAACGGATGCAAGAACAGAGGGAAAAGGACAGAACACATATCAAGGCTTAAAATAGAGCTCAGCCTCCCACCCCTGCCACCTGCATCCCAGAGCTCAGAGATCAAACTATAAATAATAGAAATTAACTTGGGCTGTAATAGCACCAACATGGCAGCATGCACACTATTGTGCAAGAAAGGTAAGGAACAGAGGTAATTAGGACCACTTCTGTCCCTACAAAAGTCTTCTGCATAGAGACCAAGGCTGATAAATCATAAATTGTCCAGCATAGGAGGAAGGTTGAGATGCTTTGAGGTCCAGCCCCTAGGGAAAACAACCTTCAGAGGGGAGGGAGTTACAAAATGAGTAATAGCAGAAAATAAAGAGGGGAAAAGACCAAAATTACAACAAAAATCTTGGAAGGAAGAAAACACACAAATCTCAAGCATAAGCAAATAAGTTAATAGGGAAAATAATAACAGCAGAAGGAAATGTGGCCTCCAGATTTAGTAAACCAGTTCAATATTTATCTATAAATAAATACTACAAAACAAAGGAAAATAATCCAACACTTAGGCGAGACAGACTATTCTATGGAATTAAAGAACATGGAACTACAACATGTAGTTCCTGAGTGTCTTAAAAGAGAAATGTGAATTGAGAGAACATAATTAATGCTTTGCAAGTAGAAATATAGAAAAACCTGAATCTGAGATGGCAAATTTCACCAAAGAAAACATGAGAGAAGACAACAGATTGGGAATGCTACTACACAGAAGTAAAGGGCAATTTAGAAGAAGAGAAGAAAAAATAATATTAAAAGAAAATATGTTTTCAATTCAAACTAAACATATTGATGAAGGCAGGATGCATGGTGACAACCTAAGGATTATAAGTCTACAGAAAAACACAAGTCAAAAACTCTGAACACTCTGATGCAATAAATAATAGAACAGATTCTCAGCAATACAATGCTCCAAGACTATTGTGAAGGATTTATGAAGAAAAATGTTATCCATACCCAGAAAAAGAACTGATTGTTCCTGAATACAGACTAAAGCATACTCTTTTTTAACTTTCTTTTTTTCTTGAGGGTTTTTTTTGGTTGTTATTGGGGGGTAGAGATGTTTTCTCTTGCAAATGACTTTTATGGAAATGTTTTACACAATTTCATATGGCCTTCTCAACGAAGTGGGAAAGGATAAAGAGGGAGAATCTGGAACTCAAAATTTTAAAAGCAAATGTAAAAAATTGCTTTATATGTTAACTGGGGAAAACACAAACATTTTAAAAATAATAGATGAAAACTGCTCAGAACTTTTCAACACAGAAAATGAAATTCCAGTTGAAAGAATCCATAGATTTCCAGAAAAAAAATCAGGGCTGCAAAATCCAAAAGCACACAGTGGTTAAATTTAATAATTCCATTGAGAAACAAAACATTCTTCAAGCGACCAGGAGAAAGATTTTTTTTTTTATTTTAAGCTTTTTATTTGTATAACATATGTATGGGTAGTTCCCCAACCTTGATCTTTACAAAGCTTTCCAATACAAATTTTACCCCCCAGTCCCCTCCCCTCCCCCAGATGGCAGGAAGTCCACTACATGTTAATAATGTTGAAATGCTTGAGAAGTTATGCAAGAAAAATCCTATCTACAAGAAAAAAAAAAAAAAGAATCAGAGAAAGGCAACACAATGCAAGCAAATGTCAATAGAGATCATGAAAATGTTACGCTGTGGTCCATATTTCATGTCCCTCTTTCTGGGTGTATATGGTTTTCTTCAGTGAACAACTGGAACTGGTTTGAGACAATTCTTTATTGCAGAGAGCCATGTCCATCAGAATTGATCATCATGTAATACTGTTGTTGCTGTGCATGATGATCTCCTGGTTCTGCTCGTTTCACTCAGCATCAGTTCATGCAAGTCTCTCCAGGCCTCTCTGAAATCGTCCTGCTGGTCGTTTCTTACAGAACAATAATATTCCATAACATTCATATACCATAATTTATTCAGCCACTCTCCAATTGATGGGCATCCCTTCAGTTTCCAGTTTCTAGCCACTACAAAAAGGGCTGCCACAAACATTCTTGCACATGTGGGGCCCTTTCCCTCCTCTAAGATCTCTTTGGGATATAGGCCCAGTAGAAGCACTGCTGGGTCAAAGGGTATGCACAGTTTGACAACTTTTTGAGCATAGCTCCAAATTGCTCTCCAGAATGGTTGGATCCGTTCACAGTTCCACCAACAATGTATTAGTGTCCCAGCCCTCCCACATCCCCCAGGAGAAAGATTTTTAAATACAAAGGAAAGGAAATCTGAATAACATAAAACTATTCTGAACCCATCAAAAAACAAAGAAGGGAATGGAACGTGTTCCAAGGATAATAGACCCCAGTATGGAAACCTGGGTAATCTACCTTGCAAATCTGAGCTTAACCATAAATTTTTTTGGGGGGATTAGGGGAAACGATGAACATATTCCTTTTGTTCTTTGCATGATTCACTGGAGCCATTTATAGCAAACCAAACCAAACCAAAAAAAAAAAAAAAAAAAAAAAAACCCAGCAGAATTAGATGTTGTGGGGATTAAAATTATGCCATCTACAATAAAAGAGATTGAGGTAGAGTTTTGAACCAATGGGTCCATTTTATTAAAGGGTCCACTTAGCCATATTGTTTTTTAAAAATCAAGTTTTAAAAGGGGATTTGAAATAGTCTTAGAAAGAAAACCAGATCAGATTGTTTCTCAAACACTCCAGACCACAGAAATGCAAAGGGCGTGAATGCATGAAACATCCAAGGACACTGACAATAATGGCAGAAGAGATGCCAATGAGAACCTTCTTTCTAAATGTACCAAATGAGAGAGGGATGAAGGTTGACATCAGGTGGAGGTAATGGTGGAGAGGCAGGTCTCTTTTTGTATCCCCAGTTCTTAGTCTAAAATATAGTAAGTGTTTAATAAATATTTACTGATTAATTCATTTAGAAGTCCAAACTCTTCATGGGACTTTAAAAGGTTAAATTATGTGCTGATGGTCACACAGCTAGTAAATATCAGAGGCAGAACTTGTACCTAAGACTTCTAGTCTAGCACTCTAATCTACTTCACATGCTTCTTGCAGAATCTCAAAGTTGAAAGCAATTAATTAATATTTGGCTTAGATTAACATTTTATACCATATTTCATAGTGAGCTCAAAGTAGACACATGACCAAAATGTAAAAAATCACGATCCTCTTTAAAAATTAGGAAAAAGGGTTACAAGATACTATATAGAATTATGATTAAGAAGAGAATTCTTAAAGGATAGAAATCACAAAAGATGAAATAAATAATTTTGTTTGGAAAGTTTTTTCCAAGAGCAAAATCAATATAACTAAAAGAAGCAGGAAAATTGTCAATTGGGGGGAAATATCTTTGCATCATTTATTTTAAATAAGTGATATCCAAAATATGACTATATGAAAAAAGTCATTTCACAATGAATAAAGGATATGAACAATAGTTCTCAAAAGCAGAATTGTAAATTATTAACATAACTATCTTGTTTTAACTCCTAATAAAAGAAAAATAAATGCACATCTAGGTTTCATGTTCTAACCAGAAAACTCCAAGAAAACAAAAGATGGAAACAGTCTGTGGTGGAGAAACTCAGAAAACAGGCACATTAATGCAGCACTGATGCAGCTGTGCATTGGTCAAGCCATTACAGAAAGCAATTTAGAATTATGCTAAGAGACTAACTAAAATGTCGGGGCCCTTTGATCCAAAGATTCTACTGCTAGTAATATAATCCCAAGGAGATCAAAGACAGGAAAAAAGGTCCCATAAACACCAACATTTTAATAGCAGCACAGAATTGGAAGCAAAGTAGATGCCTATTAACTGTGAAATGATTAAATAAATTGGGGCACAAGAATGGAATGAATTCTTACTATGCTATAAGAAATGATAAAGAATGCAGGAAAAAAACACACAAGATTCATATGAATAGATGGGTCAAATAAGTATTATTGGAAAACATACATACATACCTACAGCAATGAAAGTGGAAAGAACAGAAAATTGAAATTTATTGTAGTATAATTATACTGATCAAGCTTGCTGCCAGAGAAGAGCTGAGAAAACGGTTCCTCCCTTCCTACATTGCAAAAGTGAGGAAGTATGTATATTTATCTTGCAAATATTGTCAGGCAGGGTCAATCCGCTTTGCAGAACTGCCTTTTTTTTCTCTCCCTCTTAAAATTTTTTCTTAAAAAGGATGGCTTACTGGTAGGGGAAGAGAAAGGAACATATTAGAGGAAATTAATGATTTAAAAAACTCAATTAAAATATCATTTTTAGAAAATAATAATAATAAAACAAAAACAATACATTTAAAATAATAGAGGATGGGTGGAGCTAAATAACCTGAGTTTCAACTTCAAGATCCTTACCCCTTCTCTGCCTTCATCTTTTTACCAGAATCTCTATTTCCTGAATGCTTCACATTAATTCACCCTGATCCTTTCGAAATAAACAGTTGCTCATCATAGACCTATAATTCACCCTGGAATACCTGTCGTGCCCCATGACTTCAGCAAAAGACATTCTGACTAGGATTCCTCTGCTAGATTGCAACTTGGTGATTTTTAAAAGTAGTCCTCCAAAAATTAGTTGCAGTGAAAACTTCCAAGGGAAAGTAATTTTCACCTCATGGGGTTATATACTATACTTTTAAAAAAAAATTATTGTGAGTTTAACAACCAACTCAATACACTGGCTATGTCTAAAAATGTACACATCATTCTATATCATGAGTCTATTATTATCCTCCTGGGAAAAAAAGCAGAAGTACCTCATTGTCATCCATCTTTTGAAGTCATGATTGACTGCTACTGTGGTCAGTTCTGACCACAAAAATAATATGCTATATTTCCTGATGTGAAATCAAAGACACTTGGCTATAACCAAACTCTTTCATTCATTCAATTATTTCCTAACCAGCTAATTTGTGTAGGCATGGGGCTGAGGTTAGTAATAAAAAGGCCAAAATAAAAGGATCCTCAAGGAACTTAATTAAACAAAGGAACATGAATGTGTCAATATGAAATATATTTAAATTAAAAAGTAACTTGAGAAAGCTGAGAGCAAGAACACACCCCATCTTGTGGCCACCCGCAATTCCTCTCATCAATTTCTGGACATCAATTTGTTCAGTGGTATAGGTCTTCCTGCCCTAAATTAGCACAGTTTTCTTGAAGGATTCATTTTTCAAATCTATACCTCTTGCCATCACATAACAAAAAAGCACATGAAATCCCAGTGCCCAAGAACCAAGACGGTTGCTGAAGTTGCATTTTTAAAGGAGGATTAGCTCCAGGGAAACAGCTTGCATCCATTTCTAGGCAGTCTGGGGGCATGTGATGCTGGCCCTCCCACATAATTCCACCGCTAGACTTGGCTGGCAGAAATTTAGGGCTGAGGATGATCAGAGGCAGAAGGGTTTCAGCCTGGCACTACATCCTGGAAAGTATTAAAATGTGGAAAAATTTCATCCCAGCACCACATGGCTCTGACTGATGTGGAATCAAAGATCCAGTGGCTCAGGTTGAAGAATTTTATTCCAATCAACAAGTATTCATGGAGTCCTATCATGTGCTTAGCACCTAGCACTGTGCTAAATGACTGCTTCATAAAATCCAAACTGCTTTCTGAAGCTCAATCTCTCTACAAGACCAATTTAATCTCCCTCAGTGGCAGAAAAGACTGAATTTGGTTTTATTTGGCCTCTGTAAATATCACCCTTCATATTAAAGCATGCAGATGGAAAGTGTCTCCAATCCTCAAATCAATGGAATTTCCAGACAAAAATGAATCTGAATGAACCAGACCAGACCCTAAGCGTGCCAAGTCTATGACAAGAAAGTAGCAAAGTCTGGTGGAAAGAGCACTGGGACAGTAGTCAGGTTTTAAATTTAAGGTTCTGTTCTTTCCACCCTCCTATCATCTAGGTGTGAAATTCTGAAGAAATGGCTGTTTCTTCCTTTTTAAGATTAAAAATAAGAATTCCTGGGATGGGGGGGAAAGTGGAGAATGTTTTATAAAATAAAGAAGTTAATATACAAAACAGTCTTTTAGAGTTGAGAAGAAAATTCTCACTAGGTCACTATTATAGGAACTGGGAAACTGGTCATAATATCCTAGAATCCATAATTCAATCAACAACTCAACATCCATCAACTTTGTCACTGGGGTATTACTTTTACCTTGTATCTTGGTTATCTCCTCTCATTCCTGATAATCAAGTTTTCTGTTCTATACCTCCAATCCTAGTTACTATCTCTTGCTGGTTCCTGATCCATGCCCTACCCTTAATTATTTAAATTCCTGCCTATATCAGCCATATTAATATTGTTTTAGATGTATTTGCATAATATAAATATGTGTATATGTATGTGTTTAAATATGTATATTGTGAGTATATGCATGTATATATGTGAAATGTGACACATACATATATGTCTGTGCTTAACTGTAATCGATTTGGAGGAGGAAAAGGGAAAAAAGAATAATGTAAAAATTGCACAGCAGAGAACAAAAGAAAACTTACAATGAAGCAAAGAAAAAGTAGACAGGTTTGAATACAATGTTTTCTATTATATGCTTTTTTGAAATGAAAATTTGTTATATATTTTGAATTCTCCCTTATGTTCTGCTGGACATATAACAATGGTTTTCTTTTTCCTCTTTTCTGTCTTTCTTTTTCTATTTTGTTTTTTCTTATTTTGCATTTAAATTTCAAATAAGTAAACAAAAACAATTTTAAAAGAAATAATATAAATAAATAAAGCCCTGCCTTGATTCACCCCACCTGATAGCCCAGGGTTCCTTCTAGCATGGGTCGTGTCTTGCTCCCTTCCTCAAACTGCCCTGGTGACAAAAGTTCTGCTCTAAACCCAGGTTCCTGTTGCTGATACTTCCTGGAATATGATCATCTGCCACCTTCCTGCTGATAGGACCATGTGTCCAATGAGATATATACCCACTGTACCCTTCAGCATCCTCTCACCTGTATTCCTGCCTCTAAGAACATCACTGGCCTAATGGGCATTTCAATGATTCTAATGTTTAGAAGAGGATCATGTGAATTAACGTGGGAAGGAATCTTACAGATTACCTATCCTAATTTCCTCATTATACAGATGAATAAATAGTGAGGCAAAAAATCAATCATCAAGCTTCCATTAAGTTCTTATTGCCTTTCTTGACAGTGTGCCCTGTCCAGGAGGATATAGATAGACAGATATAAATATCTATTTATTTATTATTTATTTGTTTATATATTATTTATTTATTTATTATTTATTAGATATTTATATCTATCTATATATGTATATGTATACACACACACACACACACACACACATCAAACAGTTCCTGCCCACAAGGAGCTCACATTCTGAAGACGAGACTACAAATCCATTATATTTTCCAATGTATAGCACTGTCCCCAACCCTAGATTCCAGAACATCTTGGCTACTGCCTTTCTGGTCCAACCCAAGGTTGAATGAGACCTGATGGTGTCCCTTGGAAAACTTAGAATGGTTATTTGGAATATCATTTCCCTCATATAAAATCATCCTCCAGTCTGTGAAGAACCTAAATATGGAATCAAACTAAAATTTCCCTGGCAGCCCAATAGAAATGAGTTTCTTGTCTCCCATCTGACCCACCTCCACACCATAAGAGTTTAGGATAAAAGCAAAACTGCTCCTATCCCTTAACACTTTCTGAAAAAGCTGGATTCCCACATCGTCAAATACCAGTTCCATTCCCATTTATTTTCCTGGCACACAACAGTGGCCTCAAACCTGCAGCTGAAAGCAAAGCCTGGATATCTCATACAGACTAAATTGTAGCACACATACATACAAGTGATTTTACGTGCAGAAATGCTTATGCCTTGTAATGTAAATCATTGGAGCTTTACTTGTAGGACCCAAGAGCTTCCCCTGCCAAAACCTCACTTCAGCTGTTGTAGCCGAAATTCTCTCTTTATTATGGTGACTCCCAATAAAGAAGCAGCTCCACTTTGGAGCTCATCATAGAATCTTGTGACGGCCAATTAATTTGTACTCTCTCAAGCCACCAAGCTTCGAAGAAAAGGGGAACAGGGAAGGGTCATCCAATGGATCAGCAGAGACACAAAAATGCAAGTGATGTATTTATTTACATAATGGCACATCAGGAAGTAAGTATTAATGTGGCTAAAAAATATTAGCCCCCAGAAATCTCTTTACAAAATATGATTATCATCTTCCTTCATATATAGTTCCATGGCTATGGAGGTACTACTGAAAGCATTTTATAAAAATTTCTTTGCATCTAAGCACATAAAAAAATATAGTCTGTCATATCTAAAACAGAATTTAGTGTCTCCAGCCTCAAATCTACCCTCTTCCTCATATAAAACGGTGATGGAGAAAGGGTTGGATTTGGTCCCTTTCTCCATCTCCCCAATTAGCTGACGTATTTACATAATGACATATCAGGAAGCAAGTATTAATGAGGTTTAAAAAAATATATCTTAACCCCCAGAAATCCCTTTATAAAATATGATTATCTTTCTCTGACAAAACTGAAGGGACCCTAGAATTGATTATGGTCTTGGAAATTCCAAATAGCTAAGCTTTCCAATAGTTAAGCATTCAGAATAGTTGAAGAAAAAGCCAATAGTCAGGGAAGAAGTCCAGCTCTAACTCCAACTCTTACAAGGGAGATATTTTTTTCTCCTACTCCACACTTAATCAACTCTGACATTTCACAGAACTACTGGCCCAATAAAAGATAAACATTCTAAATATCAGTAAGAAAGACAACTGATGGGAGTTAAAGACAAAGTTGAAAGAGCAGAGACACGTACTCTATAAAGTCACAGAAACAGTCACTCAAGGGAGGAAGCACTTTCCAGGAGTGTGGCCTCTGACAGCAAAAAAAGAGGCCTGGCTATGAACTCAATAGAAAGCTAATCTTGGCAATTAAGAGTCAAGCAGCAAAGATAAGGCAACTCTGGAAGCCTTGTTGAACAATTTCACCACAGAATCACAGAACCATGAGAAAGTTTATAAAGATTCCACACAAGAGAGACTTTAAGATCCAACATACCGGAGGACTGAGTAGTATTAGCTAGATGTGCTCCCTGTGATTATCCCTCACTCCAGTTGTATTCTTAAATTTGTTCCTATGAATCCCAAGAATAATGTGTATATTTGTAGAAAAATAAATCCCCAATTTACGGGGGAAATGTTTTATAGCTAGTATTCTTACTGTGCCATTTTAATAAATCCTTTGCTAGGAGGTAATCATACCTACTGTCTGAATCACACTGGGGGGTACTTATGGGCTATACTTTTAAGAGTGATTACTTCCCTTCTAGTTAAGAAGCAATTACTCTGGGGGCAGCTAGGTGGCGCAGTGGATAGAGCACCAGCCCTGAAGTCAGGAGGACCTGAGTTCAAATCTGATCTCAGACACGTAACAGCTGTGTGACCCTGGGCAAGTCACTTAACCCCAATTGCCTCAGCAAAAAAAAAAAAAAAAAGAAGCAATTACTCTCTCCCTTTTATTTCAGAACCCAATTTGCAAATCTGGGATTGCTGAGTTGGGGGAGGTAATCCATCAAGAATGATATACTAGGGTGGCTTGTATAAGATCTATTTGGACCCCCCTCTATATTTTCATGGCTCCATGAGAAATCTTATCTGAGATCTAAGGCTCTCCTTCTTGGATGCCCAGCTCTGCAAGAATCCACTAGGACAGGGACTCTTAATTTGAGGTCCATGGATTCCAAAACAGTTTGTGGAAAAATTTCAGAACATCTATGAATGTGTTTGGAGAAAAATTATATTTTTCCCCACTAATCTCTAACTGAAATTTAGCATTTCCTTCAATTATTAAATATTTTTAAAGTATTATTCTAAGAAGGGATTCACATGCTTTACCAGACTATCAAAGAGATCCAAAGAACTCCTTACTCTTGTGTAGAATTCATACTGTTTTTCTTATTTTGTTTCAAATTGTAATTGAACCATCAGATTTCTGGTGCATCTCCTCTATGAGCCACACCAGTTTCTCTGAAATTACTTGCTTGGCTGAATGCTTATATTTTGATATGTGCTGTATTACTGTATCCCATTATGAGTATGGAAATCAATATAAACACACTATGGGAACTCATCCACATTCCTATTTTTCACTTTTAAGCAGACTTAGCCTGCTTGCCTTACTATTATTACAAGAGCCAAGGTTGCTTGTCTAAAACCTTTGAGTCCATAAATGGATGAGGTTTTCCTGATGACCTCAAAACATCAGATGTTCAATTCCAAACGCAGACTCCCTTTGTAGGAACCCCACATTTCTTTGGGGTTTTTCTGAATGCATTTTCCTTTTGACTTAGCTTAATAAGGGATGGGTTTGGATCCTCATTTGGATTGCTCTGTGTAATATAGGGGTCAGACATAAAAATTTCAGGTACCCTAAATGCTGAAGGGATTCAAGGCAAAGTTTTGCCTGGCCCTCCAACTGGATTGCCTGATAACTTTCAGGAATATCTGGAGAAATTTAGGGTGCCCTAGGTGGCAAACTGTGAAATTTTTATCCAGGATCTATGAACTATGTTCTTGGCCAAGATCACGAAAGCATTTAGTGGAAAGGGGGATTTGAAGTGGTCTTCCACCTAAATCACATGCCCTTTCCACAGTTCAAAGTGTTTCTCTATTAGTTTCCAGATTATTTGTGAACTATCACAGAGACTTTGCCCCCCCCCCCAAAAGCATCTTAATTGATTTACTGGAGCCAGAAAATGTTTAACAGGAGGGACAGAGAAGATGGAAGTAGAATTGATTAGATGATTAGAGACAGGGCAGTGGAAAGTGAAAAAAAAGAGAACAGAAGCAGGTAACCCTGATGGAGGGGCAATCTTAGGGGGAAAATTACAATCCATCTTGGACATCTGAGCTTGAGAAGCTCAAGGAACACCCAAGGAGAAATAACTAGCAGACAGCTGGCAAGGAAGGGCTGGAGTTCTGGATCGATTAAGCCTAGTTATGTATATATAGAAGTCATCAGAGTAGAAATAATAATAGAACTCATGGAAATTGACAAGATCATCAAAGGAACTGAGGATAAAATAGTAAGAAAAAAAAGATTGTTCTCTTGCCATATGGATAGGGGTAACTTATTTTTGAAGTAAATATAATAGCTTTAGGAAAGCCTCCTTAATATTCCTATCTGTGCATTCCAAATATTCTCTACTGTATTTCCTAGGCAGTAAGAAAGTTTGTCTATGTAACTTCACCCTATGTCAATCAAACAGAATCCAGAGGGCCCAAATTTCTCATCAAATCAATCAAATATGCAAGCTAGGTATAGATAATTACTAGATAAAATCAGATCAAAGAAATAAACTAGATTTGAATTTTTTTTTATTAATTTGGAAGGCATGAACTGCAACTGAATGAAATGAGATATCTTCACAGAAAGCATACTGATTAGTCTGAGAATCATGCTCTGTGGGGCTTTGATAAAATAGCAAAGCAATTTAAAATCAGGTATTGCAATAGCAGGCCAATCTAGTGGTAGCAAGCATTGGAGAAGAAATCATTTAATTTGTTAAATGGCTATTAACTAGTCAAATTATATTGGGCCTTATTGATAAGCACTTGTGAGTCAGAATGCTAGGGAAAACTACTCTCAACATCCCAGGGTTAAGTTTAGTACCCTGAGAGGAATAATAGTCAGCTTGCCAGTATGAGTGGAGGTTGGGAGAGTAAGCCCAGAGCCTTGCTACATTTCAAATTTTTAGCATATCCCAAAGTCTGTTTAAAGTAAATTTCACAGAGCAGCTAGATGGCAATATGGGTAATGTACTAGCCCTAGATTCAAGAGAACCTGAGCTCAAATCCAGCTTCTAATAACACTGAACTAGTTTTGTGATTCTGGGCAAGTCACTTATCCCTAACTGCCTTATAAATAAATTATATATATATATATAAACTTCATTCAAGGCTCAGCTATATATATATATATATGTGTGTGTGTGTGTGTGTGTGTGTATATATATA